>BLKR01012980.1:0-14562 GCA_011170035.1 Teleogryllus occipitalis | reverse complement strand
GGGCGCGGGCGCGGGCGCGGGCGCGGGGGCGATCGCGGTCGCGGGGGCAGGCGCGGGAGCGGGCGCGGGCGTTCGATTATTCCCCGCGCACCGCCCAAGTGGCCTTCGTAGCCGCGCCGTCTGTGGAGGCTCCCAGAGCTGCCCGCTTTGGACGCGCGTCCTCAGAACCTGAGCTTCGACGCACTCGACGCCCTGCCCAGCGAGGAACCGGACACTCGGAGAATTCTCAATTGTGAATTCAGAAAGAGTAAATCTATTAGTGGGTTATAGTGGGATATTTATGATCTTTACTTTCCAACAAGGGTAGCAACAACTTCCGTATGAATCCAAGAGACAACCTTTATGTAATATGGAATAGTTAAGTCTTCGAATTCTCAAAATAAAGTACAGGATTCACGTTTGTAGAACAGAGCCTTCCAAACGGTCGATGATGTTGATGAGTATTCTGACCAAAGATGTGTAGTTTTTAAGAAAATATCGCAGTATAATTGAAGCGTCCCTGATAAACTCGTTTAAGTTTAACAGTAATATTTTCAATAAAAAAAAATATCTATTTAATATTTCATCAGATAATAAATAAATTTTAAATAATGCTTGTGTATTAAACGTTTTGTATTCGATCTTGGATACATGACGTCCTACGTAATTACAGTGCCTCTTGATTTGGGACAAATCCTAACTAAGTATTTATATGATGATATCCGTCTTCGTGATACGTTCGCAGAGATGCTAAATTATTTTTATTCTTTGTAGTTGCTACATTAAAATTTCTCAATTATTTTAAAATATATTTCATCGTTTTTACTAAGTACATTGTATCCCGTTTCTCCTTGATTCAAGATTTGCACTAAATTATCAGCTGATTATGACAAAAATCCAAATATTTTCTGTAATGTGTAATTATTTTCTTCATTCTCTGACAATTATCTACTTGAACAACAATAAATTAAATCCCTATGATAACATCTTGGTTTCAAAATCGAAGTCACACGACTACGACTCCTTAGAGGAGGGATGCACAAAGGCTTCCTGCCATGCAATCCACCACCGCTGCCACGTGCCATTTGTCATTCAAATTTTACAAGCCCTGAACGCGTCTGCGCGAGGCAGTAGCCCCCGCGTAAATCCCCGAACACGCTCATACGCAGCTCAGGTACGCGCCGTGAAAGCCGGCGCACCGCCCGCCCGCGAGCAGGAAGAATAAAATAAAATTTAGAGTCAATTCTCTCGCAGCCCTCCAAAGCGCGCGCGGCGGCAGGTGGCGCCTGCGTCGGAGAGGCGCTGCGGGGGGCGGAAGTCGCCTAAAAAGAAGAGAAGAAACAAGCGGCGGTGGCGACGAGGGCAAGATCGTAATAAAACAGGTCGATACGCGGTGCGCGCGGGAAGGAAAAGACGGCGGCGGTGGTGGTGATAGCGGTGGTGGTGGCGGAGGCGGAGGCGGAGGCGGAGGCGGTGGCGGTGGCGGTGGCGGTGGCGGTGGCTGTGGCTGTGGCTGTGGCTGTGGCTGTGGCTGTGGCTGTGGTAGCGGCGGCAGCGGTGGCGGTGGAAGCGGTGGCGGTGGAAGCGGTGGCGGTGGCGGCGGCAGCGGCGGCGGCGGCGGCGGCGGCGGCGGCGGTGGCGGTGGCGCTGGCGCTGGCGGTGGAGGTGGCGGCGGCGGCGGCGGGGCTGGAGGGTAGGCACGTCGCGGGGGCGGATATTCCGCGATTTTATCGCCGCGCCGGAGACGGTGCGTCGCGTGGGGGACCAGGGGGGGAGCGAAGCACGCGCCCAATATCGGAGCGCGGCGCCGCGCCTCGCCCTTCCCCGCGCCTCCGCCGCCATCCCCGGCGTCGCTACGGTCGCGGAATCGCAGATCACCGAACTCTTTCACCGCGAAATTGTGTAGTAGTGATTCGAGCTATCGCGCTCGCCGCTACCCTCCCTCCAGTACGGGCCCCCCTCCCCCCGTTCTCTTCGCCCCCCTCCCTTCCCACCCTCGTCCCCGCCCTGCTCTTCCTCCGCCGCCCATATTTTACGAGTAAGATTTCGAGAACGTTTTGTCACCGAGATATTCCATCATTTGATTGTGTGCGAGACAATGGCACAGAGGAAGACAGAGCCACGTGGAAAATATGCGCGCGTGTAGGAAATAAAATTTTATTTAAACCTGCAGATGTTCCCATGTTACTCTGTGACAAAAGCGCGGAATGCATTACGATACACTTTTTTATTTCGCCCGAAATGGGACGCGTTCCACGTGTAACCTGATTGATTCGCCGTCCATTGTTACGCATTTATAAACAGAAAGGCGTGTTCCGTGTTTCGCAAATTAACGCAGTTTCAATGGAGGAACTTTTGCATAGAACGCGCGAGCGAATTCACCGTTTCGTTTAACGTTCTGGAAAAGTGAGATTCTCTCCCCTGGTCGAAGCTTCATACAGGGTAAATGTTGCTGGAGAGGGCAGAAGTCATATTCATAAATATAAGAACACCGAGTCAATGAAACTCCATCCATGAATATACACATCTCCGTTTCAACATCATTTTATTTTCTGAATGCTTTACTATCAAAGCATTACGCCTATCAACACAAAGTGTCGTCAAGAGAATTATTTTGAACCTCTCAAAATCACAGATTCTATTGTGAAATAATGAACTAAATCGCGTAATTCAGAGAAGTATATCCTGGCATCTGTAAATAAGATTTACTATTGTCTAAGGCGACCGTTCTGGTCCACAAGTCACGAGCTCCGTGTTGCTTCCTCTTTTGGCTGAGCCGCGCGCGACGCCGCCGCCTCCGTCGCCCCTTCCACTCACCGCCCTCCCCACGCCTACCACAGCGCCGGTCTGCCATCGACACCGCTCAGCACCTCACGCAGCTCTAATGCAATTTTGTTTGCTCAGTCACCTCGAAGCAGATGTTAAACACCCGTGGAGAATTTGTCATTCAGCAGAAAGCAAACGCTCCATCGTGAGCTTAGTCCTTAGCACCCGAACAGTCGCTAAATTGGAAGTCTCTTGACTCTGAGTTATGACCTTAATCGCATCTATTTGCGTATCCAAATACGGAGCTTGTTCTTGTGATCCGCTCTGGGTTCCTCCGGCATAATGTAGCTTCCAGGAACGGAAAACGAATGTTTCGGAAGAGTTACTGTCCCAACCGCGCATTGTAGTCTCCAGGCTTTTATAAGGAAACTTGAGCCGGACTCTCCGCGGCGATTGAGCATTATCCAAACAAGCCGCCTCCGTCGCTCTCCATTGTGCGGCCACGCGCTGAAATCGGCACCTCGAGTGCGCGCGTCCGCATCGGCGTCTTTGAGGCGGGCGGCGATCTTCCGAGGTGGCGGCGGCGGCGGCGGCGGCGGCTTTGACGCCTCGGCGCGCGTGGCGACGGCGTGGCGTGCGGCTCCGCGCGAGGCGAAGCGGCCTTCCTGGAAATCCTGTGGGAACTCGCTTCCAGGAGGCGATAAGCGCCGCGCGAGCGTGATCGAGATGGCGTCGCGGGCGCGCGCGGTGGAGCGTGGAGCGTGGGGCGTGGGGTGTGGAGCGTGGCGGTCGCCCCGGGACGGAGATGGTGCTGATCGCTGCGGGAACCCACGTGGTGCGGGGCCGGTCGCTGATAAGGGACTGGGCGAGCGTGTGAACTCCTTCAATGTTTGTACGTACCCTCAAGTGGTCGCTGATGTACGTCTTTCCATGATTCATTCTGTAGTCAGTAGGAAATTATTTACTATTCAACAACAGAAAGTGACTTCAAACTTCATTTCTTAACCACTACGTTTTCAATATTAGTAAATTACTTTAATTTTATGAGTATAAATGTATGATTATAGAATTTTCTGAATTTTGTGAACCACTTTTGTTTCAGCGAACGTATGTCAACTTTTGGTTATGAAGTAATTCATATTTTTTCAAAGTATATCACGCAATACCTTCCGAACTGTCAAGATAGTTGAGAAATTAGATATCGTCTATTTGTGGCAAATAATAATAATATTAACTATAAATTCGTAGGTAAAAAACTGTGTATGTACATTAGGTAATAATACATTATTGATAGTGATTTTTGTGCTATAATCTTTCAAGAAAATGCATTAAAAAGTACATAAAATGCAAGTTAAACTATTAATATTTTGTGAAGTTTGATGAATGTACTGTACTTGTGTGCGTATTACTCCATCTTGTTCGAGATACTAAGACCTGATTTTTCGTTTAGAATGTTCACATTTACTAGAAACAATCTGGATTCCAGTTGTGTAAACGAACTACATTCTCTATGAACACGAACGAACTACACAGAAAATGTAAGTAAGAAGTTTGATTATTTTCCTTTTACACAATGACGAAATCGTAATTCGCCAGATGTCCCTACAATAATTTAAACAAGTGTCTGTAATGAATTGTACGAATTATTGAAATTATATTATTTTTTAAACTTCAAAGTTTGATGCCGACTTTTGGACTCTCTTTAAATACTTTATCATTTTTTCATTTTTTTTCACAATAATAATTGATGAGTAATATCAAAATAACTAACATACTAGGCATCTTACCTGTAAGATAACAATGTGACTCTGATATCTGGACGTAAAAATGTAATACATTTAGTTGTAAAATGTTTGTTTTAATTTTATTTAAACATGTTTCTTGTAATACGATTTTCTGCTAAAAATGTATATTGCTGACGCACCATGTGTATATTATTATGTTATTGTTTATAATGTACATAAATTAGGCGCATTAAACGTGTAAATTTAATATTTCTTTAAAATATTAAATTTGCTAAATAACTGTAATGAAAGACAATGTGGGGTTCCGAGTAAATGACATTAAAATATTACTGATTTTGGTGAAGTCGATGATATGAGCAGCAGTAAGATTCGTTTGAAATTTTGTCGTTTTTACGATGCAAATGAAAAATGTAGAAAATATAAACAAGAAAATCGTTGCCGTAACATATAAACTGGTACTTTCGTAACGTAACAATGTGTTATGACTGACATGCAAATGACAGTTTGTTGATAATGGTTAACTGGCATTACTTAAAATCAAAGCATGTGACTTTATTATTCAATTAATGGCTTGCTATCTTATTCAATTAATGGCTTGATATACCTTTTCGTATTTAAGGTTCTTTAAAGTCATCGAATATAAAGTCTTTCAGAAAACGAGTCAAGAGGAGAAAGAGAAAGTTTTCATAAAAAATGTTTAGTGTCAGTAACAACATCCAGTTTTTTTAACAATATTAAACCTTGCAGTATCATTTTCGTGCACCAGATAATGTTCCGCTTCGTACTTCTCGTATTCATTAAAAAAGTCAATAAATCGTTTTTCAAATTAGTTCAACAGGTCATTTAACAGAATAGGTACCACATTTTTTGCAGTTCGTTCTCTTCCATACATTCCCGTGTTGAAATGAATAATGTCAAGTACCTTTTTCACTTGCTACACCCGGAAAGAAATAGAATGGTCCTATACAAGCGAATGTTTCCCCTACGCTACCCATTCATCGCAGTTCCTTTGAGGTCTGGTTTCCTGTCGCACACTATTCAGATTCGTGCTTCATACGCATTACACGCTCCACGGCGTTCAGTCCCCGTGAATCAAAACTGACCACCTCAACAAGAGAGGTGTTAATGTAGTAAGCGCTTTCATGGATAGATTGGGGGGATTCACGCTATGGCATTTAACAACAATCGAAATAATACTTTTTTGTGTTAAAGGAACGCGTTTAAATGAAATACAAATTTACCAGTGTTATACCACTTTGTTAGGACACGATAAGTACTCCTACAGTTACTATTTGATTGTCATTATCAAGAAGTAATTTAATAAAAATTTACGCTAATAAGGTCAATTGAAACAGAAGATGTGTAGAACAAATTTCTTGAAGAAACTGAGATGTGTTGGTAAACGTGTTTGTTGTGTTTTCTCTGTAAATAGGTGAAGTAAATCTAACATTTTAAATGTGCACACACTATAACAACATTTAAAAATATTGCTTTATTATGGTTGCTTTTGTATGATTTTGGATACAAAAATGAGAAAACACTCGTGGGAATGTGATGTCTGAAAAATAAATTACATATCTTTGTACTTAATAAAAAAAATTTTTGCTTCTGTTTATGATTTTTGTCTTTGGCTCTCCTCACCATTTTTTTCATTCTGAGAAAATGAATATGAAATGTATTAGAAAATTCTTTAATATGTTACTTATTGTAACATACGATGTGTAACCGCGTAATTTGTGAGTTAAATTTAAAGTGATGTTTCGTCTTTGCCATTTCTGTTGCTCCGGCTCCTCATAACGGTAGCAGTCTACCTAAGAAAAAATTCTACAATTTTGGGTCTATTTTGTTTTACTTTGTATATTTGATTTCTTTATGCTTTTATTGATCAAATATTTTTTAAAAAATCGATTTGTTTATAAATAAATGGCAAACATGCAGGATTTTATTTTTAAAAAATCGTAACTCTTCAACAAATTGATATGTTTTGATAGTTTTTGGAAAATTTCTTCTGGACATTTCTGTTCATAAAACTGAAAATTTTAGTGACACATTAACTATTGTAGTTCATTCACTAGAGCAAATTATGGGTTACATGCATAAAAAAGAATCATATTATCTTGAATGGTTTTTGATTTATGGTGTTTGAAGTGCAGGAATGTGCTGAAAATTCGTATTTCGCGAAAATGCATCTGAAGTTTGCTCTCTAAGAACGTGGCAGTTGACACTCGCTTCGAAAGAAATTATTTTCTCAAAAACTAAGCATCGTAGCAAGATACGGTTTGAAGCATTTAAAAGAGAACAAAACAGAGCACACGACCCAATAAAAATTGAAAAAACACAAAATTTCACGATTTTTCATCACTCCTGGGTAGACAGCTACCTTAACTGGTGTTACATGTTCGGAACCAGATACTCCGCTGCGACAAGCTTTCAATATTTTCGCGCCCGGCGCCACAGGTGCACAGAGACAAGGGCGGGCGGTTAAGTGCGACGCTGCACGGGCGACGGGGGCGGGGAGAGGGACGCGACGCGACGCGACGCGGCGCGAGGCGCGGTGACGGGGGCCGTTCCGTGGCGCCGGGAGTTGGTTCACTGCGAATCGATTTAAATCTGAATAAGGCACGGAGGAGGCTCGTTGAGGGTTGCGCCGCCATTGTGCACGGGCGCTTTGTGGCGCGACGGCGGCGGCGGCGGCGGCGGCCGGGCGGGTGGGGGCGGGCCGAGGGCGGGGGAGGGGGGCGGGTTTTATGTGTATATATACGTACTGCGAATCGCGGTTCCGATCGTGCCTCAAGGCGTCGCCGCCGCCGTCTTAAAGTGCGATGTCCCGCCTTCCGAGGCGCCGCGAGGCGTTCGGCTCGCCGCCGGGGTCATCGCTGGATGAACCTGCGCAGACAATCGACGGCGAGCGTCAGTTGGTGGAGAACGTACGTTCGAAATCTCGACGACGTGTTGCCTACACAAAAATGTGGAGTGTCACCTTTTATTTATTTTTTTTAAGTCATCAAATTTTCTTGATGAAGCTTTGAAACTACCATTCCATTTTAAATGAGATAGGTCACCATTTCTGAAAAGTTAAATTGAATGCAAAAGTTAGAACGAAAATTTTGTACGAAAAATTACTTGTTTATCACTTTAAATCAAACACTGTTATCCTAGATGATGAAGGGGTGAGGGCGATACACGGGATAGACCGAAAAGGAGTAGATGGGAGCGAGGCGTCCTAAGCGTGTAAATAAAGATTCTTCCATATTAAACTACAGGTGGATTTAATTTATTTTCCGGTTTAGTAAATTATTGTGACTATTCCACTCGTGAAATTAAAACAAATAGTTTTAATTATACAAGCAAAGTGCCCCAACGAGGGCGGTATATCTCAAAAAGTTTATCTCTTTGTCTACCCGATTTTTCTTACCCGCTTCTCCCTACTAATCACGTGCTGTTACTCATCTATCTAAGCGATTGATGTATACCGCCTCCAATGTCGATGTCCAATAAACCGCGTATGTACTATAACATAGCATCTTTTATTTTAACAAAGCTTTCAGTTATTTCCGATGTTTGGGATATTTTGGAACTCTGTTGAACATAATTTTATTCGCGTAATAGTCCTATTAAATGCCACGAGTGCTTTGGAAATGCTCAAATAAATCCCCTTCTCGCTTCGTGAGATGTCCAAAGCACTAGTTTCTTGCTTCACGAGATTCCAAACCACACGTGGTATTACCTATCATAAATAAATTCTCGCCAATGCGGGTTACTTCTGCGACTTTAAAATAAACGAGATCCTGATATCAAAAACTGTTACGGGCAAAAAAATGCTATATTATTTGGCAATTAACACAGTATTTGAATAATTTTGCAAATAATTCCACTTTCAAAACACAAGCGATAACCTACTGTATAGCTACTAAAACAGTCCGTGGTGTGACATGAAAACAATTCCAAGCAGCATGACCCTTTCGGTGGTTAAAGCCATAGTGTGTCAATGAATTCAATTTGAACGCGCTTTTAGAGTGAGCCTACAAACTTGCTTGTAAAACACGTTTTACTTTGACACAATAATGTCACAATACAAATTGCTTTCCGCCATTGGTACACTGATGTTTTTTGAAGCGACTATTTCGCATAATACAATGCTATTTCATTTCACAATGCTTTCGCTAATGATTCAGGGGATGTTCAAATTAACGCAATATTGCAATTAAAATGTTTGCAGCTATGTTCTGTTGAAAATTACAGCACATGTATTATTTTCCACCGAGGAAATTTTATCTATTAAATTATTGTTTAGAACACTCTCCACTCTCTCTATTTCGACAAATGTCAGAATACAGCAGTTACTAAACGAACCAAAACGCACATAATTTTATAAATACTTTTAATCGATAAATAATTTTTCGATAATATTTGCCCTGAATGAGACCCAACTTTCAAGCATTACATTGTTATTCATATATCGATTCTGAGTTCATGAGAAGAATAAACATCGTTTTTGTTAGTTGTGGATCAATATCATCTCTCTCAAAGAAACAATTATATTGGTCAAGAAAGCTTTTGCACACATTGAGTTTTATTAAATTAAATGAGGGAATTCATGAGATTATGAATAGGTTTTCAATCTCATCATCTAGCAAGCAACGTTATGGACAAATGTCTCAATAATTCTTATCCGTGATTCCTACAAAGAATAATTTTTTGATATAATATTAAATGGTGGTCTGAGAGTTTATGATTAACGTTTTTCTGAATCAAGTAAAGCATGCGTGTTATCCTCCGAAATTCATGGTTTTACTAACAATGAGATACACCAAAATACATCAAGAGGACGAATTTAAAATTTTAAAATCTTAATTTTTTAAAAAATAATTTACCAAGATTGAATTTGAAGCAAGCATTTGTGCGTCGTCGCCACCAGTTGTAGCTCACGAAGGAAAATACCTTTGTTTTCTCAGTAAACCTGAGTGGCGTAAGGTTATCGGTATGATGCCCATTCCGAGTCCACTACTTTCACCTCGGGGGAGACTTTTTGAATAACAACTTTTGGCCGACGATATTTTTTTCGAGCTGCCTAATGTTGGAATTTGTAGCACTGAGGCGATGTATTATTGTCCAGGAAGGAACTAATTTTATTTCACAGACATTGTATTTCCTGCGTTCACTATAGCCGAGGTTCAGGTTCACTATAACCGAATCTTCTTATGCTAACTTGAAATGAAAGTGAAACGGAACCAGTGACTTAAGTTCACTATAAATGAGGGTTCACTACTATATGCGAGTTCACTACAACAGGAGTCGATTGTATATACTTTCTCGCAAAGACTTCCTAATTTAATTTTTTTTTCATTTTCAAGCGTGTTTTCTGCGGTTTATCGTGTGTTTGGAGTGCGAGAGGAAAAAGGAGAGAGAAGGAGAAAGGGAGTAAGTGCGGGAGTGGGTGTGGGAATGAGGGTGAGAGAGAGAGAGAGAGAGAGAGAGAGAGAGAGAGAGAGAGAATCAACGGGGCCTCGTATATAAATAATACGCATGCCGTAATATACCGGAATCCCCGTCGACGATAAAAAGAATGCTATCGTTTAATACCTTAGTGGAATTTTTAGCACATACATCATTTTTTTAGTATTATTTTTTAATGAATTAAATATCTCTTTCTTATTCTTCAAGCAATCCGACGAAGCCTTCATTGAAAAACATACTATCTACATCATCGCTCATCCTGTCAACAATTAATTTTATTAATTGTACACTTCCTTTCCATCTTCCCTGCAACATCCATATTTAACTTGGGAAAACATATAAACAAATCTATATTTTTAAAGGATAAATTTAACATTAATGAATAACATAAATAACATTAAAAATAACATAAATGAATGATTTAACAAACTTACTTTTAACTTTCTTTTCTTCCCGTGATTGTCCTATTCTCCCCTGACCGGGAGGTCTTAGGTTCGAGTCCGGACGGCGGCAGGATTTTCGGCAGTAGCTATTCAGCTAGGTCGAATTCAGTCGCTGTCTGGAGGAGAATTCTAGCGGCCGGCTGCTCTGATCGGTAGATTCTCCGATCAACACCAGGCGAATGCCGGAGCAGTACCCTACCAAACGGGCCACGGACCGCGCGCGATCTATCCTTCCTCTTCCTTGTCCTATCCTCTCCCCTTACACACACACACACACACACTTACATTAACATGCACCACACTACCACATATTCCGGGTGACCGGTCGGGAGCTTAGGGCTTGTCCTGACTGGGGCGGTGCCCCGCTGGTGGGAGAGTCCTGGTTAGGGGGAAACCCCACTAGCCGACGGTAGGTCGGCGCCGGATCTCGCCATCCAGCGGGGGAAGATCACCGCCAACTCCCGCGAAGAAAAACATGCACTACACTGACGGGACTAATGACCAAAGCAGTTGTCGCGCCCGCAAACACGAAAAAATCAATCAATCAATCCTATTCTCCTATAAATTCTGGCATACAAAACTATTAATTATTTAGGGGGTCCAGTGGGAGTATCCTCGGTCTGCTGTCACACTTAGTACTAAACTTGCTAGGTTGTAGTTCATAAACACTCTTGTAAAGCCCTTACTTCCCGATATAAAAAAATAAAATTAATAAAAAAAATAATTGTACAATTAATTCTTGCAACCGTAACATGTTGACGTGTTGCGCACTGGTTTGAAGTTATTGTTTGAGGCTGTATAGCATTGTTCAAGGTAATGAAAGTAGTGCGTGTACATGTTTGGATTTTCGCTACCCCATTATGCAGGTTCTGGTAATTTTGCACCATATTTGTCCCAATTTCCGATCCGCACAGAATACATTTAATTAGTGCAGTGAACCGCATCCACTGTTTTGTTGGGCAGCGAGTCTTTGCGTTTGCGTTTCGATATTTGACATTTCAAGAGCGTTCTCGAGCAAATGTGAAACCGACGAGTTTGCCTTTGTCGTGTTTGCTCGTCTCATGAGGCAACTCAAACTTCTCTCTGATGATGATGTTGTCTCCAAAAACATAACGTTTGTTGTCATGTCTCGTTTTTTCTTCAATGAATTGGGTTGCTTACATACCGACGTCCAAATGCACAAAAATAATTATTATACAATTTGAAATACCCGTAAACTTGTTAATGAGAATTCAATATTTGCTCTTCTTTGTAGTGATAAACAAAGGGTGTAATTATTATGGTAATTGGTTTGCCTACATTTTGCATTAAAAATGTTTCTGAACACACATCAGTGCTCCAGTATGTGCTCACATTTTTAAGTAGCAATTTCAGTTGACATCATTTAGGAATTTAATCTTATCAGAATTAGATAATACCGAGCTAGAAGAGAAAAATTAGTATTAGACTTTTACATTTGCAAATAATATATTTCATTAACATCAATCCAAATAGAATAATTCTAAAATTTCTTTCTATCTCGTTATTATCTAAATTTGATGAGAATTAAATTTTAGTACTCGTCAGACACAACTAATAACAATCTTATTATAAATATTTCCAATGAATTTGCAGTTACACTAGTTTACGGACGCCTTATAAATGTAGATTATATTCCGGCAGTACGACAAAGAATTTAAATTGTAACCCTATTTTCAGCATTCTCCATTTAATGTATTGTTAGACGTGCGTACAGGTGTGAAGGGGGGCTGTGGCTCCCCCTGAAATGTTAGAAAGGGCCACCCATAACGTTACGTAATAAAACATTTCATTTCTGTAAATCTGTTCAGTTCCACGTTTTCCTTTTGTATAACCTGAACATTTAGGAAATAGTTATACGTCATTTGGAAATGTCACTCTTCAGGCAATCTGGCAACTTTGTGAAAGGTTCAACATAAAATCAAATGTATATATTAATTTGTCGTTAACGCTGTAATTTGTAATTGTTTACAAATACAAGTTTTGTTGAATAAAGAAAATAACGGAAAAAGGGACCAGAAATGTAGTTCCCTTACTCTTGATATAGGTTACCTATGCTTCAGGCTATATTTTACATCACATTCCGTCAGTTTAAGTCGATCCCGAGATAGCTCTGGTACTGCCTTCAATACTTGCACTCTTCTTGTTTGAAGCCTAATTTTCAATTTTGTCAACAGAAGATGCCTATTATTTACGCAGTCGTGGTTCAGCGACTTCCTGTCTTACGCATATATGTTTACATGGAAAGTTCTTCGGTTTGTTCCATTTTTTACCTTGGCATTTCATTTCCCTTTACCTTATTCTTCTCAACTCCTTGCTCCCTTTATTGTTAACTGCCATCCCCTTCGAACACACTTTCACTACATGCCCGTCCTCTCCCCACCTTCCGTTCCTCGTACTTGACCGTTGCAGACCACCAACCCCGGATTTTTGCGGATTCGGTATAACGGTCAGCGTACCGGACTGTTCTACCCACGTTTGCGGGTTCAAACACGATCGAAGCCGTGGATTTTTAAGGGCGAAAAAATCCTTCGTACGCCTTCCTTCGGAGGGGAAGTAAAGCCGGCTGTCCCATGTAGTAGATTTACTGCATGTCAAAGATCCTCAGGCCTAAAAGAAGCCTCTGAGCAAAATTGAGATTCACCTGTTTCGTCGCCCGAAATAATACCTCCTTTCTCCGCTAGGTGGTGAAAAGAGCGTAGCGAAATTTGCGTGGTTAGACGGAAGAGCGGGCCTGATGGCCCGAATCTCACCACGTAAAATAAGGCATTAACTAACTAACTAACCAACCAACCCCAGCGTCTAGGAGCTCTGCTCCGCGCCCAGGGCTTTCCCGCCACGCCCCGTCGTTCTCTCCATCCCTCGCTCCTCCCCGCCCCCGCGTCATATCACTCCCGCGCTCGGCTCTCTCTCCGCTCTGCTCGCCCATCCCCGCCGCCGCCACCGCCGTCGTCCGCCGGGTCAAGAAACGGACGATCGTTACTCGGTACAAAAAGCAGCGGGAGGCGGGGTGGAGCGGAGGAGACAGAGGAGAGCGCAGGGTGCATGAGAGGAGCGGATTGGAGAGAGAGAGAGGGGAGGAGAGAGGAGCGGAATGACGAAGCAGAGAGTGGAGAAGTGAGGAGCTCTGGGAGAACGCGTGCTCAGGTCGGACGCGGGCGGCGGGCGGCGGTGGGCGGGCGGGCGGCGGGGCGGCGGGGCGGCTGGCAGGCAGGCGGGAAGGCGGGCGGGCAGGCAGGCGGGCAGGTGGGCGGGCAGGCAGGCAGGCAAGCGGGCAGGCAGGCGGGCAGGCAGGCAAGCGGGCAGGCAGGCGGGTGGGCGAACGGGCAGGCGGGCGGGCGAACGAGCGGGCGGGCGAACGGGCGGGCGGCGACGCTCACACAGCCTGTGCTCGGCGCTCGCGTCGGCGGCGCGCGCCAGATCCCAGCGCCGATAGCCCCCGGCGCCGCCGCCGCCTGTCAGCCGGCCGGCCGAAGCGTCCATCTCCTCCCGCCGTCGCCCCCTCCGCCCCTCGACGCCCGTCGGTTGGCGTGCCTTGGCGGCGCGATCTCAGCGCAGCGTTGGCTCTTCTATTTAAGCCCTCTCTCTCACCAGGATGCGACGAAGTGTTTGAATATTTTTTGCGAATTTTTGTATGGTCAACCAGTCAAAATATGACAGAGCCAAAAGAGATGCTTGAAAATGCTATTATTGTATTTCTGAGTTGAGAGCAATAAAGCAAACAGCGTCTTCCTTTAAAACAAATCAATGTTTATATCTTGAATTATTGATTATAACTATCCAACAAATATATTATTGGTTGTAGAGTGTTAAAAATGTGTCTTTTTGAAATACTACATTACATTTTCCTTGTAAAATACAAAGTTTACTGAAATTATGTTCTTACCAATTAAGTTAATATGAGACTAAAACCCGAAAAGAAAAAGTATTTGAGAACCAAGCGCTACGAGCTGCAGGTGTTACGGCCTTTATAACCGAATGTATTCCTCATCTAATGTGCGAGTTACGGTTCTGAGTAATGAATCTTCTCTTCAGCAAGGCATCGGTCGTCTTGGTACTTCCTTACGCTCAATGTTGAATGTAAACATTGATATATACTTTGACTCTGACAATAATGCATCATAAATATTCAAAAAGCGCCAATGGTTAATAAA
>BLKR01012979.1:0-14563 GCA_011170035.1 Teleogryllus occipitalis | reverse complement strand
TGACTCTGGTGTTTTATCATTTAACCATTTCATATATGCCTTCTTCTTCTCTTGAATCATTTCTTCTAAATTCTCAGAAAACTTTTCTGTATATTTTCTTTTTCTTTCTTCTTCCCCAAGTGCTTCCTTAGCTGCTTCCAAAATACTATCCTTCAAGTGTTGGTACATTTCTGTGGGATTGCCATCCTTTTCCAAATTTAATTTGTTTCTCAGTCTATTTTGGTAGAGCATTTTGACACTATACTGATTCAAGAGGTCTGTCTTGAATATAGATTCCTTGTTCTCTATAAGCTCATTGTCTATTTTTGGAGCGGTTTTCTTTACATTCGTATAACATAGCTTTCCCACTACCATGTGATGGTTGCTGGCACATTCAGGTTGTCTATAAACCCGCACATCCTTTAATAATGTTTGTCTTATCCTCCTCATTATCATTAAATCTATAATAGACTTACGTTGTCTTGTGGGTTCTTCCCATGTAAATTTATGTATGTCCTTATGTTGAAACATAGTATTTGTTACAACACATTCTTGCTCCCTACATAGATCAATAAGTCTGTTGCCATTGTCGTTTACCACATCTTCTCCAAAAGGGCCAACTACCTCTTTTTCGTGGTGTCCAACTCTACAATTCAAATCTCCAATGACAATTAGTTCAACTTGCTTGCTCACTTCTTCTATAATATCACCAAGCTCACTAAAGAAAGCATCTTTTTCTTCACTTAAAGCGTTGTCATTAACTCCATATACTCCAATGATAGTTGTACATTGATTGTGAATATTAAGTTCGACTTTGATCAATCTTTCACTTATTTGTTCAAAATTTGTTACATGTTTTCTGTATTTATTATTAATAAGTATCGAGACGCCGGATTTTGCATGTTGTGATTTTGGTACTCCACTCCAAATGTGATAGTAGTTTCCTAGCACTTCTTCTCCGTACCCCTTCTTCTTAGTTTCTGTTAGGACCACAATATCCAGTTTCAATTTATCTATTTCTGCCACAACTTCTGTCTGTTTCGGTCTCAAACCTTGCACATTCCATGTACCGATTGAGATTGTCCTTTTCCGTAGCCAAAGTCGTCTCCGGTTGACTGTCCGTATCCGAGGCTTTTGTATTGGGGAGAATGCACCTCAGAGAGCTTTTACAAAGAATGGGTTGCAGGCCCATTGCTCCAACCCTCCTCCTTTACCCGGGCTTGGGACCGGCAACGGCGGCTACTGAGCTACTCAATCCACTCAGCGCCCACCGTAGGCGGAGTTACGGCGCCACTAAAGGGGATAAATTATGTGAATGTGCTAGCATAGCAACGGTAAGCGAGCCGTCGTCAAGGTCAAGATATTGATGGAAAGACAATCGCGGGGACGGCTAGCTAATTCTACATAGAATTCTGGGATTGGCCGAAAAAGCAGTGACAGTCGTGATGACGGCTAGTTCGTTTTGCAAGAAATTTAGAGATTGGCACGAAAGTACATCAAATGTTATCAACAATAAACAATCGAGATTAAGAACCGAGCTTTGCAGGGCTGAAAGAATTCGAGAGACATTCATTCTGACTGATGCCGTGCTCATTAACGGATCGTGCTCCAATTAAGGTTAGGAGTTTTTTTTGTTTGGGGTCTTGTAAGCATCTACTAGGGAATGGATGTTGAGAAAACATCAAAATTGGAACTCTAAGTGTGACAGTGGAGCTTAAAATATTTCACGTGAACGAGTTGGAGGAACATTGAGGGCTTGGGCGAAGTTGTCAGTGATTGGACTGGAATGTTAGCAGCAAATAGTTTGTTGATCTGATGAACGGTGTTTGAAGTGAGCTTCCGAGAAAAGAGAGAAGATGGTGTCTGGACCTGAGGATGGCGGCGTCGGAGATGGATAAAGATGGCCGAAAAAGCGCGCGAAGACATAAGGTTGGAACGGTCATGACAAACGTTTGATTTTATATTGGGTAAAGTTAAACAATACCAAAAATTGTTATAAATTATTTAATAAATTTCCATGTTTTCGTGAAATGAATATATGATTTTTCATTGAGCCAATTCTAGCAATGAAGTAGCAAGATAGATAGATATTTGCTTTTCAGATTCCTCGACCGAATTTGTTTGAGTATAAATTGCAGTTTATTTCAGTATATTCTTTAATGTTGAACGGATTAAGCTAAATCGTACCTTTTTGTAAGTTATTATGCGTTCTTTTTTTATGTTTTGTATGATTTGTTGTAATGTTTTATTCTTATTATTTATATTAATATTCGAGAGAAAATATAAGTGATTTATTTAAAACTTGCCAGATAGGTTTTGATACAGAAAGGCGTATAGAAGAAACAGAATTTAGGATGTGGAAATGGTGACACTTTTGTCTTTAAGCTTCTAGATTATCTAATTATATTTCTTTAAACTTTTATATTCATACATCATAATGTTGTATTGTTTCAAACTTTGATTTGTGTCTTAAATATATAAAGTACCATTTACAGCATTTCTGTATTGATAAGAAAGAAGGAGATAGTGAAATTTACATTTTCTATATATAGATTTAAAAACCAAAAACGAAAATTTGTAAAATGATATTTGGCAGGAGTTCCCCATTTTAATTTCTCGTTTATTTATAATTTACCCCTTACCTCGATGGAATTGTCCCCAGAATTTAAATCGTTCGATTACTGGAGGCTGTTTCTATTCAGTCCTCTCTCTTTCCTTATACCCATAAACCTTCTTGCACTCAATTGGTTGGTTCTCAACTCATTCATCTGCGGCATGTCCTGCATTCTCTGGTGGTTCATTCTTTTGTGTAAGTGGCACTGCTTGTAGGAAACGACTTTGGACATCTTATTGATATTGGTAGATACGCATTTTTCTTGTTTAATTGCTCTCCTACGTTTCTTGATTCTAGTGAGCAAATAAAAAATATTAGAATCAATAACATTGTGTACGTGTGGTGATAGGAAAAATGTACTCACTTTTTGGCGCGCAGTTGAAATATTGCCCTCTGTTGATTCATGCATTCATGTACTAGTTAACTTCTTTCTTCAAGCACGTGAACTTACATTGTACCCACCCATTAACCTAATCGTGTCTCCAATGTGTGCCCTAGTATTTTGCACGTTGTGTCTATTATATTCTACTCAAAAAGGAACTGTCAATTTACTATATTTTCAATCAAAATTTAATACTATTACGTCATTGAGTTAATTGACAATTCCTGCGAATTGTTGAGGCACCTTAAGGTCCCAGAACTGAAAGAAAGTAGCTGACAAGGAAACCTGCCTATCAGAAACAACGGGAAGAAACAAAACATAGGTGCAAACCATGAAATCAATACACACAAAATCGTTAGAATATAACGGACACAACGTCGATGCGCGTGTTTGCTCACTGAGTGGGATGGAATGACTGCCCTCGGAGAGATTTGCCCACCCTAAACTACGCGAACCGACTTTGGCGCTTCGGGTGATTGCGTCTACCCTGTGTCACCGTAGGGCAGTCGGGAGGGCTCGGTGGCCGCCAACACATACGCAGCGCCAGGCACGTACGTCTGCGAGGGGCACCGTCATTCGATGGAAGTCAGTACGCAATTGAGATTTCTCAAGTTTTTAGGTGCACTCTGTTTATCACCAGCCTTTATTAAAAGACATTCGTGAAATAGAGAAGTTCATTTCGACATTTGAATGATTGCTACTTACCAATTGCGAACTTGTTCCAATCGAAGTAAAGGACCGGCACCCCACTCAGGCATTACTCACCACACCCCTTTTCCCTCCAATACTCGTCGTCCTGATGTTCCTCTTTTGAAGTGAAGTGGCGATCTAAAAAAAAACAAGGAAATGTATGAAACAAAATGGTTTCTTTATTATTAAATTATTTCTTTTTTTTAATCGCTCTGGTCGAATTTTTATAGTTCTTTTTTTTACCGAATTGCCTGGGCCTCTCAGTCTTCATTCATGATTTCTGAAATTATGACACTTGATTTGTGGAGGAGACGCGAATAGAAGGGTTACTGATTTAATTGGATTAATTATTTTCGTAAAAAATTGTATATGTTGTGTATAACAGGTGAAGTACAATCCTCGCACGTTTTTATTAAATCCAGAAACCCCTACCCCCCTTTTACCACACAAAATTTAATTACGAACAAAGACACCAACGGGCGTGATTGGCAACATGAAAAACAGAAATTTCCCTCCATTTTAATAGAAATATTTCCATAGAAGGACAAAGTACAGATTTGATATATTATTGTTGACGAAATAACTAAGCCTCATCCTCTTGGAGAGTATCTAGCAAAGAACTAAGACGTAAGCTTTATTTGTAATTTTTGCAACTTTCGAAAGTTAACACTTCATCGAAAATTAAACTTGCGCCTTTTTAATAAGTATTTCAGAAGGAAATTGAAAGAAAACCACAGAAACAGGTTTTCAGAACATTTTAAAAATAAATTACCTTTATTTCAACCTCATTACACAGAAAGTATTCTTTTATTCAACCATTTCTTCGTGATCTTATTTAAAGACCTTGTTTTTAGAACGTATTTCATTAAAAAAGAATCATTAATGCAGTTTTTCAATGTTAATGTTTTGCAATTTTAGAGTTCGCAGAAAATAGATTTGCGCCTTTTTATAAGCATATTTTGCTCTAAAGAGAAAAATATAAAAATTTTGGAATGTTTTTGAGAAAACTTTTATTTACCTGGATTTCTAGCAAAATACGCGAAAACCACTCATTCTTCCGAAAATTGTACATGGCCTTATTTAAAGATATACAACGTATTTGAAAGACGCATTTCAATAAGAAAACTAGTTTTGTTACAGAAATAGTCTTTCTCGTAGTAGTTTTCTGATTTCCTTGGTGTGGGCTAGCTTCACAGTTTTACCCCGTCGTCTTGCGATTTGCCATCTATCGCCGCCCAAAATATATTTTTTAAAAGTTTTCTCAAATTTTCCGTTTCCTAATGGTAGATTCGAAATATTACTTTTAAAATAAAGAATACTTATAAAATAAACAAAATACTTTTTAAAGAAGAGTAAAACCTCGTCCTATATGTATATTTCATGTAAAATATCCCAACAAAAAAATTGTTTTTTTCAAAATCGTAGAGCTTTGGCTGAGGCCAGATGGACTGGGAAATGTTCCTTTTGGAAAAAAAATAGTACGCACGGTTTAGGCGCTAGAGTTGTGCACGTACACCAAACAGACGGAAGGGCACGGTCAGACGGACGGACGTTTTGACGTCAATCAATTTTTCGGTATCAAGGACACAAAAAACATGGATCCTAGCTACACCACATGTAAGAGGATCTTTTTTCTAAATTTAGCAACTGGACTTGTGCACTTTTTCGTTATTAAGACCTGGCAATAAGATTTTTTGCTGAAATTTCACCGTTTTTTCGAGCAATTAACTTTCTCTCTACTGCATAAGCGGTAGAGAGAAAGTAAAAATCTACCTACAATATTTGCAGGAATACACCGAAACAAAATTTGAATTTTGGTAATTTTCGAGAATTCAGGGTTCAATAAAGAGGAGACCACGCACTTAATAAGTCCTATTTGCGTCCTTTCCTATATTCCCCCTCAAATAAAATGTTGAAAACTTTGGGACCATTTTTGAGAAAAGTTTGAAAATGTTCAGGCTTCATACAAAGTAATACCGAAAATCATTATATCTATTTCAAATTCGCATGGTCTCGAGTTGGACAGGATCTCTTCTTCGAGTTCTAGCCGTTTGGAGAATATCAATTTTGGAGAAAATTGTTTGAACGTTTTAGTCACTAGTGTGGGCTACAAAAGGACAGATTGAGAGAAGTTTTGACGTCATGGAATCCCAAGTGTGGACTCTGACCATACAACGTGTGAGCGAAACTAATTTACAACATACAGGATAATTACAAATGATTCATCAGAATTTAAAACTGTATATTTCAGAAACTATTACACAATGTAAAACAATGAGTAATACATTAATAAAACATATTTTTCCCCAAGTTTTGTCATTTTATCCTCATAAATGTTCAATATATCCTCCTTTCGTCTTACGAAATACTTCTATATGATAGTTCAATTCCGCACATCACGATGTAGTATTTCTACAGAAACGATTATCACAGCCTCAACAATGCGATTATTCAGTTCAATAGTTCTATTGTTGGCAATGGAAGCACATAAACAATGCCTTCGACATGTCTCCAAAATAAAATAGTGGTGCTAGAGAATGGCATAGACCTCGTACTAGTTTGTTTCCAAATTTCTTTGATCTGGGATAACTTTTCCGTTTTGCCCCATCCTCTTCCAGCTGCCATCTATCGCCTCCCAAACTACATTTTTTCACATTTTCTCAATTCTTTTCGGTCCCCTAATGGTAAAACTGAAATATGACTTTAAGAACATTATAGGAGAGTAACACCTCCTATGTGAAAATTTTCGTTCAAAAATGTGGAGCCGTAACATTTGGATTTATCCCCTTTTCGTTGTCAGGACCCTGTAATAAGTTATTTCTGTCGAAAATATGTCGTTTTATCGCACAGAATTACATAAATTAGTCTCCACCTAGGTAGCTGTAGTGAAAAAGTAAAAAAAAAAAGAATACAGAAAACTGGAGTTTACGTTATCAGTTACATTATATTTAGCAATATCTCTACGAAAAGTTTAAAGAAACAATTGGGAGCCGTTTTTGAAATATTTTTAAAAAAATGTTGCATTTACTTCCAATATTGAACAAAAACTAACACTTTTTTTTAAATGCACGATCTTAATGAAAGAAATAATTACGGAGAACAAATTTCATTTGAAGAAAAAATCTCTACCTTCAATGTAATGTAATTGTAGGAAAGCTCCGCATAATTCCAAACTTTTGTAATTTTCGGAAATTCAAAGTTAACTGCAAAAATAACAACTACGATAACTTTCTCGTATACGTACGTAAATACGGAGTAATACATAGTATAGAGAAAGTTATGTTACGCTCTGCAAAAAAACGGCGGATTTTCGGCACAAAAAATTAATTGCCGGGCCCAGACATTCAAAAAGTGGATAAATCCAGTTGCTTAATTAAGAAAAAATCTCCTAACACGTGGAGTAGCCAGAATCCCTGTTTTATGGGTCCTTGATGCCGAAAAACTATTTGAAAGCAAAACGACCGTTCGTCCGTCTTTCCGTCTGTCGAATGCGAACAAACCTAGCACCTAAACCACACGTACGATCTTTTCCAAATTGAAGAAAACTCTGTCCATCTGATTGATTCATGTTTCCGGGCGCGTCAACTGCTCTGGTCATTAGTCCCGTTAGTTTAGTGCATGTTTTTTCTCGGGAGATGGCGGTGATCTTCACCCGCTGGATGGCGCGATTCGACGCCGACCTACCGTCGGCTAGTGAGGTTTCCCCCTAACCAGGACTCTCCCACCAGTGCAGCGGGGCACCGCCCCAGCCGGGACAATCTCTAAGCTCCCGACCGGTCTCCCGGGATATGTGGTAGTGTAGTGCATGTTAGTGTATGTGTGAGTGAGAGGGGAGAGGATAGGACAAGGAATGGGAAGGACAGACCGCGCGCGGTCCGTGGCCCGTTTGATAGGGTACTGCTCTGGCATTCGCCTGGTGATGATCGGAGAAACCACGGAAAACTACCGATCAAAGCAGCCGGCCGCTAGAATTCTCCTCCAGATAGCGACTCAATTCGACCTAGCTGAAAAGCTAGTGTCGAAAATCCTGCCGCCGTCAGGACTCGAATCTAGGACCTCCCGGTCAGAGGCGCTGCAGTAACATCAGTTGATGCACTGAGCTACCGCTCCCGGTCTGTCCATCTGGCTCTAGTTGAAGCATTAACATTTTGAAAAACATTCTTTAAAATTTAGGGGTACGTTGCATGAAGCTCTCTGGACTTTTTCAAAATTTTCTCAAAAATGGCTCAACATTTTTTCATTAAATTTCTTACACTTATAAAATACACCTATAAAATGGCATAGATCCGATTTTCACAGTTAACTCGGAAATTTCGAAAACTGCAAAAGTTTAATTTTTTTCGGCGTCTTCCTAGCACTATCAAACTGAAGAGAGAGGTTTTTCCTTCAAATGAAATTTGATGCCCATAATTAGTTCTTTCACTATCGTCAAGTATATTTGTTTGAAAATTTTAGTAGTCTTCGTGCAAAAGTGCTTGCAATATATGCAATTTTAAAAAATTACCAACCAACCAACCCTATCCGATGATATAAACGCCATATTGCTCTATTATTTTGTTAGTGCAAGAATTATAAAAATGTATTTTTTACTTGTCTCTCACGTCGGTATAATATTTACATTAGCGGCTATTTCTTCACATTATGATATTTATGGGTACATGTGCTTTAAATTATGTAAAATATAGTTTCTCGAAAACTCAACATTTTCTGAGAAAATGAACTTAAAATACCACATTTCCAATTAAGCGCCAACGCCATTTTCTCAAAAATTGCTCCAATTTTTTTTTCAAATTTTTCCAGTGGATAATGCTAATTGCATTGTTTTATATGTCGTAAAGTTAATTTTGTTGTATTCTTTTATTTTTTCAAAAATTAAGCAAATGTGATTTTTTTAAATGTCTCACGCTATTAATATCCAGATTTCTATTATTTTGTAAACATTAATGAATTTGTGAGTGGATGTGCTTCAAATGACTTCAAATGAAGTTTTTCGAAAACTCAATAGATTCCTGTGAAAAAGAGCTTCAAAATTCGCACTCACTGTATTTAAAATGAGGATTTACTCTCCTTTAATATTCTTGAAGTAATATTTCAGTTGTACTATAAGGAAAGGAAAAGTTGTGAAAATGTCAAAAAAATGTACTTTGGGCGACGATAGATGGCAGCTGGTCAGAGAATGAAGCAAGACTTTAAAACCAGACCACACCAAGGAAATTAAAAACATTTACTATGAGAAAGTCTGTGCCATTTGTAGCATCTCTAGTTATTTTCTCGTATACATACGAAGTAATATACGTAGTATAGAGAAAGTTATGTAAAGCTGCGGGAAATCTATTTCTAGATTTCAACGGAAATACAAGTTTTGGAGTTCCCTGATACCGAAAAAGTGTTTTTTCCAACCGTCCGTCTGCCATCTCCATCCGCCTCTCAGTCCGTCCGTCTGTCCGTCCGTCCGTCCGTCTGTCCGTCCGTCCCTTCGTCCGTCCGTGCCTTCGTCCGTCCGTCCCATCGTCCGTCCGTCCCTTCGTCCGTCCGTCCCTTCGTCCGTCCGTCCCTTCGTCCGTCCGTCCCTTCGTCCGTCCGTCCCTTCGTCCGTCCGTCCCTTCGTTCGTCCGTCCCTTCGTCCGTCCGTCCCTTCGTCCGTCCGTCCCTTCGTCCGTCCGTCCCTTCGTCCGTCCGTCCCTTCGTCCGTCCGTCCCTTCGTCCGTCCGTCCCTTCGTCCGTCCGTCCCTCCGTCCGTCCGTCCCTCCGTCCGTCCGTCCCGTCCGTCCGTCCGTCCCTTCGTCCGTCCGTCCCTTCGTCCGTCCGTTCCGTCCGTCCCTTCGTCCGTCCGTCCCTTCGTCCGTCCGTCCCTTCGTCCGTCCGTCCCTTCGTCCGTCCGTCCCACTGTGCACGATGACGAAAGACGCATCACTCAGAACTTGTCTACTCGTGAAGTGGGCCTGTTCCTTCTTAACTCCCATGCGAACTTTAGTCTCACAGTGAATCTCCTGAGGTTCGAGTTTGAAGTGATGGGTCATGGAGTCTGATGAAGCACGTAAGTGTGTACACGTGTACATTTTTGAACGGATTTTATTTATTTTAGCTGTGATAGAACTTTTCAATTTTTAATGAAGCAAATTTTAATTAATTTGAGTAAATAAGTGTACTTCCGGGGGATTTCGGGTTACAAGTTTTGGTTCAAAGGAAGGTTTACGTTATCGATTTTACGATTTCGAAAAAAAAAAACGCGGATTCGCGCGGTTTTGCATCATGTACAGCCATTTATGTGCAAATTCGATTTAGGGATTTTTTGACATGTGCTTATTTACTTTTTAATTTCCTCCAAGTTTCGTTTTAGGGCATTCGGGCATCAACGTAATGACTCGAAGAAAGTTATTTAACATGAAGCAGAACAAAAAAGAAAGAAGCCTTTCTGGACTAGACATCTTAGTGAAAATCATAAGATACATTTTCGTAATTGTTCGAAAGAATTAGAGCAGAAAAAGAAAATTGTGCAAGAGACATTTTTAAAGCATATTCTCGACAGGGAGGGAAATAATTGGTCGGGGTTTTACAACTATGTTCACAGAAGAAGAGGAATAAAAGAAGAAATTCCTATCGTTAGAGATACCAGGAACACGTTACTAATAGATAGTGGGGAAAAGCAAAAGCTTTTAATGTCTACTTCAGTTCAGTTTTTAAAACAAAATCTCACCACACTCAGATATCGATGGAAGTTATACCAAATCAGTTTAATATACATGTAAATACATTGCGAAAACAAATTAAATCTATGAAAAATGGAAAGTCGCGGAGTCCAGATCCCATTTCAACTGACATAATTAAACTCGATACTACCGCATCTAACAAGATTATTCCAAATTTCGATCAACAATTCAAGCGTGCCCGACAATTGGAAACTAGCTACCGTTGTTCCGATTTTCAAGAGTGGTGGCAGAACTGTTTTAGCCAATTATAGACCGATAAGTCTCACGTCAGTGGTATGTAAGCTAATGGAACACTTGATAACTAGCTATATTAGACAAGAATGGGAAAATAATGGCTATTTCTGGGACAGCATGGTTTTAAGGATGGTTTCTCTTGCGAAAGTCAGATAGTAGTTTCCGCTTTAGCAAAGGTAACTTCAGGGATCCTTCAAGGAAGCGTTATTGGACCTCTCCTGTTTCTCGCGTTTGTGAATGACCTGCCAGATAATTAATAGTCAAAGGTACGGCTATTTGCAGATGACCGTATAATATATTGAGTTATTTAATTAAAAGATAACGAGGATATTTTGTTGGGTGATCTATATAGATTATACTTATGGGCGGAAAAATAGCATGATAATAAATAGTTCGAAAAGCAAAACCATCACGTTTGGTATGGGCCGCAAATATAGTGAAACTCAATATTGTTTGGGCAACAAAAATATTCCAAGAGACTTGTCTTATAAGTACTTGGGTATAATTTTTTATAGCAAACTGAATTGGGAAAATCAGGTAAGCAGGGTCGTAGGGAAAGCCTGGAGATCCTTGGATTTTAGTAAGCGAATACTAAAAAAGAGTACAGCGAAAGCGAGGGAATTAACTCACTTATCTCTAGTTCGTTCATTAATGGAATACAGGGCTGTTTGTTGGCACCCTTATAGAAATTCACAAAAGGAATATTTGAATAGAGTACAGAGAAGAGCGTATAAATTTACTTTCCGAAGCAATAGGAATAATGTAGAATTGGAGTCTCTAGAAATCAGGAGGGTTAAATCAAGACTCTGTGCCCTGTACACTGCATATGCCGGTTATCCAGCATGGAAAACAATCTATACTTGGGTTTTTCTTACGTGGCGGCTGAGAGTAGTATCTCCAAGATGGAATTCGGCACGACTTTTTGAGTCCTTTTCAGTCCTGCCGCAAGACGTCGCATGGTCGCGACCGCTTCAAGCAGTCTTGCCAAACGAGCGACATCTTACGGCAGGACTGAGAATGACTCAAAAATTTGTGCCGAATTCCATCTTGGAGATACTACCCTCAGCCGCCAAGTTCGAAAACCCCAAGTATACATCCGACTCGGTAGACCCTCGTACTTTAGTCGAGGGGATCACAAGCACAAACTTCAGTTTAGGCCACAGAGAACAATGTTGGAAAATTTTCCTTTACAAATACAACAATAATGGACTGGAATAAGTTGCCTACGACAGTCTTGGAACCCTTTCCACTTGGCGTTCAAAGTTTTAAAAGTAAATTAATAATGATATTTGAAAACTTTAATAATTTAGTAAGTTAGGCTTATTATAAAAGGTATTTTTATTATGATTATAATTTTTATTGCTACTAATATTATTAGTATTCTGATAATTACTACTAAATGTTTTGCGTTATTAAATGTATAATTATATTTAAGTAGTATTGTATTGAAGAATGGTGACATGTTGTGAAGTGTAGTGCAATAGAGAAGTAGAAAGAGAAGTCAATTGCAAATGATGTGAAGTGAAGTGCAGTGTAATTAAATAGTCGAATATTTAATAGTTTAAAATAACTGAGCAGATCAGTTATACAATATAGAGTTAATTCAATTATTGTTATTCTTGTTCTTATTGGTAACATTTTTATCATATTATTATCTTAAAATAATTTAAAGCAAAATTTTATTTATATATCTTATTATAATATGTAAATTGTTGTGTTCTGCCACCAGGTTGTAAAACCCTACCTGCAGAAATAATAAATCTAATATCTACCTAAGGAAAGTTATCTTCCAATGAAGATTTATCTCTATCATAATCATATATTCCATCACTATTCTGTAATATATTGTGCTGTAGGCGAAACTCAAATTTTAATTTAAATTATCAACAAAGTGATTAGTTAAATTATATTACTATGGATCACTGCACATCAAAATTCCTATAAAACATCTAGTAGCAGATATTTCATTTTAAAATTTCCTTCGGTCCGTCTGACTGTCCGTCCGTCCGTCCGTCCGTCCGTCCGTCCGTCCTTCCTTCCTATTAACAGTAATGCTTAATCGCCATTTTCTTAAAAACGGCTTAAAAATTTAAATGAAATTTTCTATTTAGGATGAGGTTTTACACTTTCATTTTCTTGAAAAATTTCGGTGCTACTATTAAGAAACCGAAAACTTCAGAAAATGTCAAGAAAATGTATTTCGGTGACAATAGATGGGAGCTGGGTAGGGAATAGAGCAAGACCTTAGACCCAGTTCACACGAAGGAAATTCAAAAAATTTTCTACTGTGTCATTCTTCTTTCTACTGTGCACCTCTAGCTACTTTCACGTATGCGTACGTATATACGAAGTAATATACTAGTATAGAGTACGTTATGTAGTAAAGAGAAAGTTATGTAATGCGCGAAAAAACGGCGCATTTTCGGCTGTAAGAATTCTTCGCCGGGCCCTGATAATAATAGATAAAAATAGATAAATCCTACTAAATTAAAATAAAAAAATCCTCTAAAACGTGGTGTAGCCAGAATCCCAATTTTGTAGGTCATTGATGTCAAAAAAACAATTGAAAACAGAACGTCCGTCCGTCTTGTGTGAAAAAACTAGCGCCTAAACGGTGCGTGGGATTTTTTTAAAATTGATGATTTTTACCTGTCGTTTTTGCGGAAGCTGAAGCTCTGCGATTTTGAAAAACAATTATTAATTTTATATGAGGCGTTAGGAAAATTTTCTAATTCATTGAAAAATTTTTCCAAATTTTTTTCTTTAAATTTATTGTAAAATAAAGAACAATACACCTGTAAAAGTGGTATACGTCCGATTTTCACTGTTAACTCGAAAATTGGAAAATTTTGAATTGTTTTCGGCGAATTCCTACAACTACAAGATTCAAGATAGATTTTTCCTTCAAATGAAGTTTGTTGTCCATAAATTGTTCTTTCATTATGGTCTTCAATATGGATTTTTTTAAATTTAAGACTTTCGTGCAATAGTATGTGAAATATTTGCAATTTATAAAATTACAATACCATTTCTCGAAAACGGCTCCAAATTTTTGGTATGATTAGTGCTAAATGCAGTCTATGAAATGACATAAACGCATATTCTTTTGTTTTTCCAAAATTACAAAAATGTAATTTTTTGAGAAAGATTTTAAAATGTTCCTATGGCTTCATATAAATTCCCCCCAAAATTTAATAATTGTTTTTCACAATCGCAGAGCTTAAGCTCTCGCAAAAGCGACAGGGGGTTCTTCAATGTTGAAAAAAACCTACGCTTGGTTTAGGTGCTAGGTTTGTTCACAAACACCAGTCAGACGGACAGACATTTTGCTTTCAATTCATTTTTAGGGATCAAGAATCTACAAAACAGGGATTGTGGCAACACCACGTGTTAAAGGACGTTTTTCTTAATTTATCAACTGAAATTATCTACATTTTTCGTTATCCAGGACCGGCAATTATTTTTTTTCAGACGGAAATCCGCCATTTTTTCGCACAGCATTACATAACTTTCTAAACACTCCGTATATAACTTCGCATATACGTACGTAACCGAGAAAACAATATACGTAGTACACAGAACGTCGTGTAATGCTACGGCAAAAAAACGGAGGTTTTCAGAGGAACAAAATCATTATCGGGCACAGGTAGTCAAAAAGTGCATAATAACAGTTTCTAAATTAAGAGACAAAATTCCGTCCAGACGGACAGAGAGACAGACGGACGGACACACAGAGGGACGGACCGACAAACGGACGGACCGACAGACGGACGGACCGACAGACGAACGGACAGACAGACGGACGGACAGACAGACAGACGGACGGACAGACAGACGGACCGACAGACAGACGGACCGAAAGACAGGCGGACGGACCGACAGACGGACGGACCGACAGACGGACGGACCGACAGACGGACGGACCGACAGACGGACGGACCGACAGACGGACGG
>BLKR01012978.1:0-14570 GCA_011170035.1 Teleogryllus occipitalis | reverse complement strand
TCAATTTTTCCAGATATTGAAATAAACGTTTGCTGCTACAATATTAAAGAACATGTCGTACTTTGCTAAGTAATTTTCATCAATTTTTGATTTGGTGTTCACTTTCAAATGGTTTTGAATCGATAATGTGTAATAAAGTAATAACTGTTCAATAACTGCGCATCTAGCTAGTTTAAACACATCAGATAACGTGTTGAATTGATTTCAAGATTATCTTGTAGGTTGAAGTCAGGCCATCAAAGATGAAATTGATGGCTATTATTCTTGGAAGAGAGCTCCGGATGGTATTCCACAGGGATCATTTCTGGGTCCCTTTTTATTTTCCATTCCGAGAAATAATGAGTATCGCGGGATAATTTCATTGTACGTCTTTCATGTATAGTTTCATGTAGTAAGAACGTCTTATATGCAAATGTATTTACCCAGATTATATAATGTTACCTCCTTCGTCCCCATCAGACTGATAGAGGTATTCAGACAATTCATTATTGAGGCTATATGGTTCATTTTTTAAATACCCTTAAAACGAAAATTATAATCCTGCTCTCACCAATAATTATTGAGGCTGTGACTTAGGACTCAATTCCAAAGATTATATTGATGATTGCCCCATCACTTATGTTACGTTTGCGTGAAGTCGAGGTGAGGTAGTAAATTTCCTCTTTGCGAGAATGCGGCGAAAGAAAACGATAAAATATAGAAAAAAATCTCAGTGGCAAGAGGTAAGGTTATATGAATGAATCTTAGGCCTGAGCTGCCTAGCTCTAATATTTTTACTTTTTCAGCTACTGTTCCCAATTTTCTCACTAATTTTTTAACCTTAATTTAAAAATTATTCTTGTCTCAGGCGATTGTCACGTTTGACTTGAAACAAACTTTGAAAAATGAACCTAGTATTAAGCAAAATTCAAACCGGCTGAAGATAGTTCATCGTAGGAAATACTCGTTGTTTTGCTCAAAACCTTCAATTTTTTTTAACCAACCAACTTACTTATTCACACATTTCATAGAAATCCGTATGTTCAGACCTTGATGAGGAGATGTATTCCGAATATAATTTAGCAGAATGAACGCGAACAAAAAACATCTGCATTTGACACAATGAAATTGTGGAAGATCCATTTTATCATAGATAAAATACTCTCATTCTGTTGCTGCATTAAAGAGTAGTAAATTTGTTATTTTTATTTGGTGAGTTTCAAAGGAAATTTTGTGAAATTTTCAGATTTTGAAGCTAAAGAGAAATAAGTATTCTTTCAAAATAGCAGTCTTAAATTATAATGCATTAGCTTAGAATAATAATCAGATAATCCATGAATTATTTCCCCACTATCAGTGGTTTTGTAACATAAAACAAGTGTTATTATTGTTATTATTAATATCGTTATTATTATTGTAATTATTGTTATTTAACTGCCACCGGATCATACCCAATTGCAGTTCAAATAAATGTATGTATGTATATATTTAAGAAGTAATACCTGTATTTATCAATATATTACAAATTAAGAGACACGAGAAAAATAGCATGATCTACAAACACATGATTCTCAACATATACTTATGAATTTGCACGAAGCAATTTTCAAGTTTTGGTAAACATGTTCTCTTATTACTCTATACAATGTATATCTATTGGCATTCAAATATTGTTTAAGGGACAATATCCGCAATAAATGAATTGGTACTTGGTTGGTAGCCATTCTCTTACTCTGTGTCGTCGATGCAGACCAGCAAACTTTCGTTTCCGTGTTGACAGAGGGGCGAATGGGGTTTCACGACTCAATCTGTATATGGTGATATCACGAGTGAGGAAAAATGAAATCACTAATGGAAATTCGGTTCATTTCATCCGATGTCACGTTGATCGAAAACAGTTTTGGAACTGGGAGATGTTAGCACTTTCCCTGCGTGCGGAAAAAAACAATTTCTCGAAATCGAGAATGGTCCGAAATAAACTCTGGTGGCTTCCGGAGAGAGGCGCAGTTTGGAACTCCGCTAAGCGATAGCAATTAGCCACCGTGCGGAGAGTAAAATGTACCTTTCTGCCAGGAACGGTTTGTTAGTGGTTTGCTTCACGACGATTTCGACAACGGAAGTCGTTTGTTTCTATCTAAAGTCGGAAATTCAGCGTTGGTTCGTAGCTGCTCGGATTCCTGTTTGTTTGCAGGCATAAGTAAGCAGCAATTTGAAAGAATATTTCTTATGAATGTTATTAAACATTTAAAAGCCCACAAATTTCTTTGGCTAATAGGTTGGAGGACACATTTAATAGATTTACATTCCGATGGTTATAAATTAGGTGTGATGAACTAGGTTAATATGCAATTGTAGTCAACATTGTATTAAAATGGAAGAAATTATGAACTATTTGAAATGAATGTTAAGTTATTTAATTTACTATAATGCACATTGTATGCGAATGGTACATGCAAACATACTTATAGTTTTGCGTTGATTTTTTCTCTAATGAATGTAGAGACGTTACTTGTTGCATATGTTCATGCTTCATTTTAATACAACACCTTGTCTTACGGATTCTGAAGTTTATAACGACTTTTGTATATAACTTTTCACAAAACTGCCTTGACAATAGAATGAAGGGTATTTTTATATCCAAAAAGTTTGAATCCAACCCAGTAAATACAACCATGTGTATTACCAATGCCCATTTCGATTATTCTAACTTATTAGTTAGTTTATGTACCCTTTTCCTCAGATGAAGTGGCCGGCAAAATTCTATCTTCCACTGTAACTGCAACTTTGTCTGTAATAGGTGCAACATCCCAAGGGGCAGAAAGATCGCTGTCTCAGGGGGAGGGGGCTAGTTCGTTTACGTACGAGACGGAAATTTCGTCATATATCCCTGCCGAAGGAGATAGTTTGCCTGTGCGTACGCCACGACGAAAAAAATATTTCTAAGCGGGGTTTTCCGTCCTGAATGATTGTCTATAGACCAGTAAATATTTATCATTTTAGCAACAATTATTCTAACTTTTAGTAATCGATTTGTAACTCCTGTCAAACTGCTATTTTGAGATATTCATTTCAGGCACAATTTGAGGAGCCATCCCGGCCATTCTAACGCATATTTCGAATTTGTTTATAAAATTATAAATTATTGCAAAAAATTGTCGTAGAATTTTGCCAGCCACTTTATCTGTCGGAAAGGGTACCAGTCATCAAGTACGATAACTTACCAGGTACCAGGAACAAAGGTTCAGTTATTTAAGATATTTGGACTAGACTATATAGGACTGTTCTTTAGCTAATATTAGCTAAAATCACCATTCCTGACACTTAAGATTTTGTTACCTTTTGGTTCACAGTCTTAGTCAAGTTTTTAAAAATATAAATGAACGGCAAGAACACACCTCACACAAAATGCATCAGGTAACCTTATGCAAAATGGTAACAACGAATTCTAATGGCTACACGTAGTATTGCGTGATCAACATCCCTGCGGAGCCTGCACTGACTTCTTGAACCATTATATTTCCATTCTTGAATGAAAAGAAGAAAATTGGTGATTAAGTGCTTTTACGTTCGAAATATATTGAACTCCTCGCGATTTACTCACACGAGCACAACTAGGCACTTATTATTGCGAATCGTTTCCGTAATTGCATTCGCGTTGCAGCGCGTGGCGGTGGGCGGGGGGTGAGGGGCGGGGCGCTCGCATGTAGGCCGCCGCTGGGGATGAGCGCTTCGCAGGCCATTAGGGCGCCCCGATGCGCTAATGGCGGCGCTGAATGCGGCGGAACGAGCGCCAACAGCCCGTGCTCCGCCAGCCGCCATGCGCCGCCCGCGCCGCCCGCGCCGCCCGCGCCGCCCGCGCCGCCCGCGCTGCCGCCGCCGCTGCCGCCGCCGCCGCTGACCAGCCGCCTCGCCACCGCCCGGACCACCGCTAGCCTCCTGCACTGCCATCACGCCAACGCACGCACTCACTTCCGTGCTCTTCCCCTGTGCCTCATCGTCACTGTGTACGGCTCCGACCTCCTCCACCACCTTCCCTTACCGGGAGCGGTAGCTCAGTGCATCAACTGATGTCACTGCAGTGCCTCTGATCGGGAGGTCCTAGGTTCGAGTCCTGACGGTGGCAGGATTTTCAACACTAGCTTTTCAGCTAGGTCGAATTCAGTCGCTGTCTGGAGGAGGATTCTAGCGGCCGGCTGCTCTGATCGGTAGTTTTCCGTGGTTTCTCCGATCAACACTAGGCGAATGCCGGAGCAGTACCCTAACAAACGGGCCACGGACTGCGCCCGATCTTTCCTTCCTCTTCCTTGTCCTATCTTCTCCCATTACACACACACTTACACTAACACGCAGTACACCACCAATTATTCCGGAAGACCGGTCGGGAACTTAGAGCTTGTCCCGGCTGGGGCGGTGCCTCGCTGGTGGGAGAGTCCTGATTAGGGGGAAACCCCACTAGCCGACGGTAGGTCGGCGCCGGATCTCGCCATCAGGCGGTGGAAGATCACCGCCATCTCCCGAGAAAAAAACATGGATTACACTAACGGGACTAATGACCAAAGCAGTTGACGCGCCCGTAAACACGAAAAAATCAATCAAATCAATCAATCAATCCACCACCTTCCCCTCCCCCGACATCATCCACGCTCACGTCCATTTGCGGCGGCGATGGTGTAACGGTTAGCGTATCGAGCTGTTAAACCCAAGTTAGCGGGTTCAAACCCGATCGAAGCCGTGGGGCGAGTAAATCCTTCGTACGCCTTCCTTCGGAGGGGAAGTAAAGCCGGCTGTCCTATGTTAGTAGTTTTACTGCATGTAAAAGATCCTCAAGCCTAAATGAAGCCTCTGAGCTTAATTCAAACTGCCTGTGTCGTCGCTCAAGTAATACCTTCTTCCATCCCTAGTAGGGGAAAGGAGCGTAACGAAATTTACGTGGTCAGACGGAAGAGCAGGCCTCATGGCCTGAGTCTCGCCACGTAAAATAAGACATTCATTCATTCACACCGACGTCCATTTCGTTTCTTTCCCACGCGCCCCATCGTCGCTGCCGGCGTCGCCGTTACCGCCCCCGCACCCACCTTAAACACAGACCCAACTACCCCCAGCCTCCTCAACTACGTTCCCCGCTCCGGCCTTCGCACGCATACACCTAGTTCTTCTTCCAGCTACTCCCGCACATCCATCTCTAGCACTTCGGTTTCATCTCCCCTTAGCCACTCCCATCTTCGTCGTCGTCGCTGACACCGTCTCGGTGATCATCATCGATGCTATCAGCGTCGTCAACGTCACCGCCGTCACCGTCACCATTACCGTAACCGTCGCCGTCAGCGTCAGCGTCACCGTCTCCGTCTCCGTCCCCGTCACCGTCACCGTCTCCGTCTCCGTCTCCGTCTCCGTCTCCGCCTCCGCCACCATCACCGCGACCGTCCCCAACAGCATAACTGTCAGCACCTCCGCCTCGCTCCCAAGCAGCCCCAATGGCTTGGCTGTGCGTTGGCGTCGGCGCTAGGCGCAGTTGGGGCGCGCGAGATCAACAGACTGCTGCGGCAGCGCAGGCCGAAAGCCCCGACTCAAAGCGGCGGAACGCTCTCGAGAGCAAGAGGGCACTCACTAGCCACCTGAGCTTGCTCTCGTCCCGCACTGTCGGTTGAGCCGCGAGTTGGCCAATTCAATGATGCAACGAGCGGTCTCAACAGACAGCTGCTCCAGCAGGGAGAAAAGAAGGGCTTTTCTTTTTCAATTGCAATCCTGCCGTTGCACTAATTCTCCTCGCCGGCCACTGGTGGCAAAGCTCTAGGGTCCCGACTTTGCTAATCAAAGATGGTGAAAGCGAAGCAGGGATTCATTGATTAGTTTCAGGGCGCATCAAATGCTAAGAATATATCCCGTAAATGTAGTGCATGTTTTATCGCGGAAGGTGGTGGTAATTCTCCAATGCTGAAAAATGGAGAGATCCGGCGTCGACCTGCACGTTGGCTTGCGGGTTTTCCCCAACCAGGTATCTCTCATAGGCGGGACTCCCAGCCGAGATAAGCCCTAAGCTCCCGACTGTTCTGTTGGGATGTGTGGTAGTGTAGCACATGCATTGTGTGTGTGTGTGTGCGTGTGTGCGTGCGTAAGTAAGGGGTGAGGATAGGATAATAGAAAGAAAATAAAAGTCGCGTGGAGTTCGTGGCCCGTTTATTAGGGTGCCACTCCGGCATTCGCCTGGTGTTGATTGGAGAAACCACGGAAAACTACCAATTCGAGCTGCCGGCCTCTAGAATTTTCCGCCAGATAGCGGCTGAAATCGAACAAGCTAGGTAGTAGAGAACATATACTTCGATAAATAGATCAATACTAGTGGTCTGCATGGGCAAAGTTCTTTCAAGCAAAACTACATGAAGTGCTTAAATAATACCATGGAAACTGCTCAAGAACAACAAATAGAATACTCCGTACAACATAGCAATAAATTTAACATTTCAACAAAACAGTCTTAACGAATACCGCAATAGAATAATATAATGTATATGAACTACAACAGTTCATTTCATATCCATAACATAAAATTCCATAACGATACAAGGGAATAGTACAAATTAAATGGGTCTTACTTGGAGCTGTGTTTCTGCATGACGTCAGCGGTGCCGTTAGCACGGACGAAGTTATTATAAAAATTTCAGACGTTATGTGCGGAATGAGAACAGCCACAATAATACAATTACCATTTGCATTTTTCGGTCAACATCAAAACTGTTTTTCGTTTTTGGATTTTTTCCAAGTTCCTGGTTATAAACGAAATCACAGGCACCTCTGACAAGACCGCAGATTAAATAGCTTTCTTTAAATTTCTGCACTTTTCTTGAAAATTAGTAATATAGTTGTCAAGAATGCGATGCCTAACATTTCCTTTCCTTTAAAAGAAACAGAGTTCAGCAATTCGGCAATGGGCCGGCGATTGGGCAAACACGTTTTCTTCTTTCACCTTTGGTCAGTCAGATGTTGTAGGATACACATCCCTTCCCCCTTCGTTAGTGTGAAGTGCGTTGGCTCGTGCGAGAGTAATGAGTATTTGCGCATTAAAGGGTTCAGTTGTAACTACCTCAAGAGATTAATCACAAGGCGCACTGTTCAAATAGAAATAATGGGAGACAACCTACATATGTCGCTTGGATCCAAGCGTTCCCGGAAGTATTATTTCATGTATGTGACACATTATAAGATATTTTTAACACGGCCTGCACGAAATGTGGTTTCTCGTGCTTATTTTCCATGGGCAAAACAGCTAATTTTTCACACTGTGCGAAACATCAAGGAGCCTTTGCAAAACATTGCGACGCGTGTGCAAAAATTCTGTAACGATTCGCAATTGTCTTTCGTCTTGACGACGTCTTTCTTAGTTACAAACAAGAGTGTTGCGACACTGACTGGAATCCATTTACTTTCGTACAAGTAAGGTATTTCTACTTATTTGATTTTTAATTTATATTCCTTTATTTGTCGCGTTGCGTTTCGCTCAGGGCGTGTTCAAAAATAGTATACGCCTCGCTCCGCTCGAACGACAAACTCGACTCATGCGTGAATCTTATGTTTTGCGCTTTTGTTTCGTAAACTACTATTCTCATCGTAGTAGGTATTTATAGATACATTCCTTCCCCCATTCATTTACCGACTCACGAGAAAGTGAACAAACATTTCTTTGTATGTCCAGTAGTGTGGGTAAACAGCATTATTTGGAAAATATGTTTTGATGTGACTCATTTAATTAAGACATTTTTCGCAACACTTGCATCTTTACACATTTAATCGAAAATTTCTTCCAAAGGTTAGCCGATGAAATTCTTGGAAAAAAAGTTCATTCATTTATGTCATTAGTTCTCCATCTCTTTGTTAGTCACACCTTAGTTAATGAGTAACTCTCGGCAGAAGTACAAACGTAGTTTTCGAGTATGTCGGGAGTTCAGTGAAACTTTGTTCTTGCAGTTTTACTGATACAAAATAGAGACAAGACAGGAATTGTTTGAGGGGGCTTAAGTAGACTTGTGGCTAAAAAGCCGAACTAACGGGACAACTTTTGAAAAATGTCACTGTCGGATGAGAACATACATTTATACTCGATTTAGGGTAGTTTCGTTTCGTTTTATTTTGGCAAAAGTTGTTGCCAACCGTCACACAAATACCCAGTATATATTACCTTCAAGCGGTAGGGACATTTTTTAAAATTTAAGTTTGCAATGAAACAATGACTACTTCCGTAGATTCCGCCAACATTCAAAGCCATACAAGTGAAGTGTTAGTTTACGAGTGTTGCGAAAGATTTGCATTTTGCGTTTCGGTGCGTTTCGTTCTTTGCATTTTATCGTTCAATTTATTTATTTAGTAGTACTAGGCGTTTTTGAGTTTTATTTATTATTTTCCAATTGTTTTCTTTAGTAATAATAAAGTTAATTGAAATAGTTATTGTAGTTCATTATTTGTTGTTGTTAAGTGTCCCTTTAGTATTTCTTGTTTTTGATTAATTATATTTATTATTATTATTATTTTTTCTGAATTCATTTTAATTATAACTGGAAAATAATGGATAGCCCAACAACATCTGGGTCTATACTTAATTTTGAACCTTTGAAGATAACACGTATTCAAAGTTCTCTTCAAAAGGGAATTATCAATTTATTTTGTGGACTGTGGAAGGAAGCAGTGGAAGAAAAGGTCCATGTTACCCACTCTTGTTTAATAACGCGAGTGGCAAAATTATTACAGGTAAGATTGATTTGTCTTTTTTCTTTTCTACATCTTGTCTTTTAAAACTTACAAGTGTAATTTTCTTAATTAAAATTGGGATGAGTATAGTTGTTAATTATCTTTACCATTACTCATGTATTAATCGTAATAAATCAAATTTTATTTTTTTCAAGATGTGTGTTTACAGGTGTGTGTTAAGTCAGTTGATAGTATTATCAACAAATATAAAAAACAAGAAGCTCTGCCCACACCCAAAAAGACCCGTAAAAGATCCCGTCCAGTCACAGATATTGACAATTTCACTAAGGATGCAATTGCCAATAAAATTTATTGTAGTTTGAATTCAGGTAATCAATTAGACTTTTTTAATTAGTTTGTTAGTATACAGTTTTATTAATATAAACAATGATCATTTTGTGTTGTTTTATTATTATTTAACAAGTACCAAGGATTATATTTTATTTAGGTTGTGGTATTTCTATAAGAAACCTGTACACAGAGATTGTGGGAGATGAAACGTTAAATTTTGAAGGCTCTCAGACCTCCCTAAAGTGAATAGTGAAGAACATGGGTTTTACTTAGGGAAAGGGAGACAGGTATGCCCAAGTGAGGGAGAATGAAATTATAATTTTTAAAAGAGAGTGTTTCCTGAGGAATTACTATAGAAATACAAACTCCAACACACCAAAGGCAGTAATTATTTATTATTATTATTATTATTATTATTATTATTATTATTATTATTATTATTATTATTATTATTAATAATAATAATAGGGAGCGCATATCTATGATTTTGCATATTTTTGTCTATTGCTTCAGGGCATAACTAAATGAAATTCCTTGACATGTGGTTAGAATTGGATGCTATGTAGATCAATATGTTAGTGCAATTTGGCAAATATTTCCTGTTGGTGCATATTCATATAATAATAAGAGTATATTTTTATGCTCCTATATTTATTTTGTTAAAAGAGAGACTTATCTCTAAACCATTCCTTGTTGTCATAGAATCTATTTATTTGGGAGCAGTCATTGATTAGAAAAAGCTTGTCACACTGTGTGTTTTTTCTTTTCTATAGACAATAAAATACTTGTGCAAATGTAGGATATTTCTTGATATATTTTTTATACCAAGCAGAAAAAATGAAACAAGACAAACAAGGTCCTTAATGAAGGTGCATAATTACTTCAATTATTTCTCCTGAGAAGTGAGCTAGGTTATATTATGTTTGCACAAAAATACATCTTTTCATTACAAGTATCACATGAAATGAAATATTGTTAATTTTAATTGCATATTTCAGAATTTTTAGGTTATAGATGCATATTTCAAGATTTTTAGGACATAAAAATCATCTCTCTAATTATTATAATTTTTAGTTTTCACACATGTACTTGTCTTGTATATCTAAATGTATATGTAAATAGTCTTGTCAACATTGTTTCAGTTTTTTGTAGCTTGTTTGTAACCTTATTTGATTAGTAGCATTTGTGACATTACTTGTAATACTGGTTTTGGGCAAGTAGCACCGCATCTCTCTCTAAATCCCACATGCATTTTGAATTTCCTTGGCACAATACTCTAATTTTAATGCTGAAAATAACCGTTGTCTTACCTTGAATTTTTTCACAGCAAGAATGTGTATTCTGGCTGTAAATAGAATGTGTAAACTGGCAATAAATAAACAATATATTAATCTTGTACTGCTTGGCTGCCTATTGGGAATTATTTGGCATGAATTTGTAATGGAAACTGAAGTATAATATACTTTTGATTTGAATTATTTAACAAGCAATGAGAGGGTTTACTGTGTAATAACTGCATGTTCAGGGAGAAGCTTATAGTAATGTAGTCACAATAAGAGAGAAGATTCAATATTATTGTGCAACTATATATTTAATGTGCCATTTATATTGATTGTGTACATTCCTGTTTAAATAAACATCTTTAAAAAAATCAAAAAGTCATATTTATTACCATTTATTCCAATCTTATGAATCACACCCCATTGAAATGGTGAAAAAATGGGTAAAGAGAAAGACTGTCTCTGGTAACAATGGATAAGTTATTGAAGACTTACTTACACTAATGATGATTTTCATTTTTTTTTTTTTTTGAACTTATTTTTAAAAGCTAATGAATAATTGAACAGATAAATTAAATGGATGCATTTGCATTGATATTGACATAACTGGACTGTAAGGAACAATTCATTAGATCACTTAAAAACTACCATGTATATCACGTTAATTAACTTCAATAATTATGGTATTTATTTGCGTTCAATAAAACTTATTACTACCAGTTCAAAACGTGAAGGAACTGTTGACACACATCTCAAAAGCATTAATAACATAGAACTATGACCGCAGATAACTTTTGAGGTTGTATTTTTCATTTGCACTTGACACTTTTTAACACTTCTTAAGCTTGCAATAGCTGATAATTCTTAATTAACTTAATAATTATTCACAGAGTTAATATTCGTTTATAGATGAACATCTCTTTTTAATTCTACCGAAAAACGAAACATGTACTATTGAACAGTGGGCAAGACTCGAGACCGCGCGAGGATTGTGAATGACAACAAACAAAACAAAAGCGAGAGACTTGATCAGAGTTATAGTTTCATAAGTTGGCTATTCCGACAGGAAATCTTTTAAGCTGCCATATTGCGAATTTAGTGCGGCCTAATACACGGCCTGGAGTAGATCAGGGAAACTGGACGAAAAACCTGATCGAGATGGGGGTCATTGACGCGGAGGCTGCAATACAATACTTGTTACAGGTTGTTTATACTCATTTATACAGTCCAAATGGTAATTAATGCATTATGTATCATTGTTAAAATTAATGTTACTTTTCTTGTGATGCTCAGTTCTGCTGTAGTTCTGTAGTTCTCTGCTGATGCTGATGCTGTAGTTCTCTCTGGCTTGCTCTCTCTCTCTTTCTCTCTCTCTCTCTCTCTCTCTCTCTCTCTCTCTCTCTCTCTCTCTCTCTCTCTCACACACACACACACACACACACACAGTCTCTCTCAGCTCTCTGTACTTTCACCATACGAGAGCTACTCTACAGTGATGAAGACTTACGGGATTTCGACATATTAGGAAATTAAGGGAGTTAAATTTCTTCCCAAATACCTTCCACTTCGTCTCATATCTCTACTGATTTGGTTATGTCAAAAGACAGTAAAACCTGTGTGTGACGTATGGGGACGAAGGCTATCGGCGCACGTTTTCTTCAGTACCAGATCCCATCACAACATTTCAACGATAAATAGTTGAAAAATTAATGAAATTAAAAACAACAACAACACAACAACAACAACAATAATAATAATAATAATAATAATAATAATAATAATAAATATAATGTAATGATTTGTACCGGTCCGATAACATAATTTATTAAATAATTTATTGAACAGTATTTCCAGTCGAACTCCAAGAGAATTTAGGCAACGCCGGAAAACAATGAGCGATCGTGCCGCGGAAGGGGAATTTTTGGAAATCAGTGAAAACGGGAAATTTGGGGCAGGGCAACGTGAACACCATTTGGCGGACAATTTTAGAAAAACTATGACACCAAGATCAAGAAAATCGCACCACGGGTTCACGAGAAATCATAAACGAAAGAATTTGTATTTTTAACATGTTTGAAGTAGCAACATGAAGTCATTGTTGATATGCTAATGACATAGGGAAAACCACATTTCGGTTAATTTCTTGAGAACGCGTCGACGGATTACGTCGAAACTTTGGAAAGCAATAGAGGAAATTACGAGGAATCCGGAAAAATTAGTCTCGACCCGGAGGAACGAATGCAAGACCGGAAAGAATTAATCTAAAGTATCATTACATAGGGGATTAAGAAACAATCGACGCGCGAGTAAAATACAGCAACACCACACGGCATCCCGGAAGGTACGAATATTACATTGTAAATAAAAGGAACAATAAAAGGACCCGATGACAACGGATTAAATGTTTACAAGGCCCAGAAGAAAGATAGTGATTACGAAACAGCGCTAAACACCGAAAATGTCGAACTTGAACATAAAATATAGTGGTGAATTTCAGTCGGTGATGGGCGGCTGTTTTGAAAGATGAACAACGCTAAGAAAAGGACAACAATATTGTGTTGAAGTAGACGGGTGAGAAGCAGCTTAGATCTGGGAGAGGTCAGATGTATGTGATAGTAGTGAAACTTTTATTTTCGGACTTGAACACGATACCGTCGATTTTATTTTGCAGTGTTAAGTAATGAACAGTAATCTATCGCAACATTTATTGGTGATTAATGGAATTTAGGTCGCGTTAGAATATTAGTAGAAATTTAATTATTTTAATTATTCGTCATTTTCGTTCGTGTTTATAGTAATTTTGTAATAGTTGTTTGTGTGTTTATCCCGGAATAATTGAGCCGGCGGAATTAAATTTAAGGACGGTGAATAATCGCCGCGAACAGTAATTTTTGGATTTTGGACGACGGGCGATTGAATTGGAGCCTGGGCAAAGGAGACTGGTAGCCAGCGAGTATCTACGTGTCCAGCGGGGTTGGAAGCAGACGGCAGTGCTGTGTAGGCGAGATGCGCAGAGTGGCAGAACAAGGGAAGTGACGACAACCTATTTTTTTATTATTGCGTGAATGAAGGAAATCCACAAAAGGAAAGACATTCTGTTGAAGACCAAGTATTGTTTCATTAGTATTAGATTAAATTTTAGGGTACAACAGAATGCGCATTCGAGTGAATGAGTGTAAATATTTTTTTTTGTTGTTATGTGTGAATGTGTATAATTAATTTTATGGGTTATTGTATGTGTTTGAATATTAGTGTCAATGTGTTTATGCAAAGGAGCAGAAATCGCCGCGACCAAACGAATGCGGTGATGTTCATAGACCGTAACGGGCAGAATTTGTGTTAAATTTGCTAATACAGTAAAATAAATAGATGAGCGCCTACGGCGGGTCATTTGAATTTTGAATTGTGTTATGTGTACGTTATTTATTTGCTAGAAACTGACCCAAGCACGATCACGCCGATATTTTTTTAGTGTTCTCCGTATGGAGCGATCACGGGATTCACGCCAAGGTGAGGCGGGCAAATGCTAGCTGAGGCGCGGGCACTAAAGATCAGCCGGGAATTAATAAGTAGGAAATTGTGTGACAGTGGCGACCAACGTGTATGTTCAGATGTTGAGGTTTTTAGGTTTATGTGTATGTTTATGTAGGTGTTTATTTATGTTGACGTATATGTTTATGTTTAGTTTAGTTCAGTTAGGCAGGAGCCTCTTTTTCGTTGCTACAGTGGCGCCCAACGTGGTGGGCGTGAATTAAAAAATATTGGGTCATCGTGCTGTAATTAGACAACAAGGGTCAGTTCATACAATAACGGTAGAACCATGGAAACGCGTAGCGGAAAATTGATTAGTGTACGGGATGCGTCGGAGTCCGAAACAATTTCTGCGTACGAGGAGGGCGAGGATCATCAAAATATAAAAGAGTGTACTGTAGAAGGGGAAGCCAATGTAGCAGGTGATGTACGGGAGGCGGCGACAGATCAGGCGATCGCGAGCAGAATCCCGAGCGAAGAGCCAGCGATGGAAGAGCCTACACTATCCATGATATGGCGGTTACTGGTCGACAACGTTCAGATGACTAGGGCGAATGAAGAACGTAGTGCAAGGCTAGAAAGTAATTTGCAAAGCAAAATAGAGAGCAAATTCGGAGAAGTGACAGATCAGATACGGGGGATTAATTCCACGTTAGATAAAGTGCAGAGTGAACTGCAATCCACCGTAGCGAGCATACGCGAGGAAGTGGGCGCGTTCAAAATTGAAATGGCCGCGCAATTGTCCAGGGT
>BLKR01012977.1:0-14573 GCA_011170035.1 Teleogryllus occipitalis | reverse complement strand
TTAATGGTTTACTAGTTCATTGTATTGCAACTAAACTGCAAAGTAATCCATATATTCCAACACAATATTGTAAATGTGTCTTAAAAATAAATTTGACTTATAAATTAGTAAATAATCGTAGACCATTAGATACAAAACTCCAATTGTTGTCATTTTACATTGTCGCACTTGCTAACGTTAGAAGAGAAAGTATTGTAATCGTGCGCCGGTAAACGGCGAATTTTCGACACAAAAACTCTCTATTGCCGGGCCCTGGTAACGAAAAAGTGGATAAATCCAGTTGCTAAATATAGAACAAAAATCCTGTGATGTAGCCAGAATTTGTGCCTTCTTGATATCGAAAAATTGATTGACGGCAAAAGTCTGTCTGTCTCTTTTGGCCTGTCTGTCTGTGCCCAACGCTAACGCATAAATCGTTCGGCCGATTTTCTCCAAAAATAATATTCCTCAATCGTTCTGGCTGATGTTCTGGCTCCTGTGATTTAAGACCGTCTCGTTTTCGTTGAAATTCCCGATTTTTCGAAAATCGTCAAAACAAATTTTAAAACTACGAAATTGAAGAAAAATATTTTTGTTTCAGGCAAACTCTTGTTTTACATAATTGGCTCTTTAAAAAAGGCCATGTACAATTTTTTGAAAGGAATGAGTAGTTTTTGCGTAATTTGTGCGTAAAATGTATGATTTTTTCCTCAAAAAACCGTTCCAAAGTTGTTGTTGTTTTTTAAATTTTCTTTACTTATGTAATAAGAGATGGTAAAAAATATGCTGCGACTCTAATTTTCGGGTTTCACTCGGTTTTTCAAAATTAAAAAAAAATAATTAGAACTACAAAATTCAAGAAGCCTCAGACGGAGTCTGTTGTACAAAATATTCTCTTTAAAAATGTCAAGTAAAATTTTTTGAAAAAAAAAAACGAGTCGTTTTTGCGTAATGTCTACTGGAAATTAATGAAATATATATACAGTTTTCACACCAACTGCGGGCCACGAGAAAAATTCAATGAATGATATGAATAAATGAAATATTTAATTCCATTTTGATTATAACTAGCCATTGAAAATTCCAATATTAATTATATTTTTACTTTCTCGCTTTTTTTACTTTTTATTCAATTTGTATTCTCAATGTATTGATATATTTCTTTTTAAGCAATCCACAAATCTTAATAGAAATTTCGCAACAAATGGCATCGCATTTCGCATCGATATTTGAGGAGCTAATTGTTGCCGAACGTCGAGATGGTGACGATGATAAGATATTTTTATTGCTTTTTTATTGAGTCCAGCTGGTGGTGGAACTCCTACGCTGAGAGCCAGTACTTCCGTTTGCGATGAATTCAGCAGCAGTTTTTTATAAATTACTCCTCAGAATGCCCAGTGAGGTATGTAGACCTAACATACCACTAAATATCTCTTAAAAAATTTCCTGGGTATTGAATAGAAGAAAATGGTACATTAATGAACAGAGATTTTACTTTCATTTAAAGTATTTTTGGGGGTCGATCTAACGAACAAACTATCTTATAATTTATTTTCCTGCGCTTCGTTTGAGTAGGTGTCAATATATAAACAGGCGGTAATAAATTCACTTACCACTAGAACGACTGACGTTATTTTGATGGAAACAACATATTCAAATAATGTTATCTTTATTAACACGAACAGGTTGTTATGATTGACTTTAAATGTATTTATGACGTAAAATATATGTGAACATTTCGAAAATACGACGAAAGGCAACTGACAAGTGAGCAGCCAGAATTTTCGTAATTATTTTGATGTCAATTGCATGTATTCTAATTACTGGAATGATATTTTTGGCTAAGCAGAGAAAATGCAATATTGCAAATATTACCTAGCAGTTTCTAATAACGCGAGGAAGAATGCGAACCACTAGTTATTTTATCGTATTATTACGTATATACGGAATAATGTATACGTAGTATAGGGAAAGAAATGTAATGCTGAGAAAAATCGATTTCGTGATTTCAATGGATATACACGTTTGGGGTCCCCTGACACCAAAAAAGTGTTTTTAATTTTTTCTTTTTTTTTTTCAAAACGTGCATTTGTCTGACCGTCTCTCCGACCGTCTGTCGTCTGGGATAACCACTAACTACTCGTAGCACTTCTATCAAACTGAAAACTTCTGGCGATGATCTAGCTTTACCAGCGACTTCTGGTTCACGATCTGGCCTCACTCGAAGTTCTGCAATTTTGATTAATATAAACCTTCAGGGATAACTTTCAAAATTTTTTCAAAAATGACTCCAAATTGTTTCTTTAAATTTCTTGTACGAATAGAGTGAAATACACTTATGAATTGGTGGCATAAGTCTGATTATCACTCTTAACCCTGAATTTTCGAAAATTGTTCAAACATTCAAACATTTGCAATTTTTCCGGTGTCTTTCTACAATTAAAGTTGTGGGTCCTTGATACTGAAAAAGTTTTTTATTTTCTCGTATACGTACGTATATACCGTGTAATATACGTACGACAGACACATGTAATGTTGCGCCAAAATACATTTTTCGTCAGAAAAACTCGTATTTTGGGGCCCTGATAGAGAAAAATTCGATAAGTCCTGTTCTAAAATGTAGTGAATTCCCCCATCACATACGTTAGGTATTCAGATCTGAGAAATTGTGGGTCCTTCATACCAATATTTTTTTTTTCAAAACGTCCCTCCGTCCCCTGTCCGACCGTCCATCGTCTATGAACAACACTAGACCCTGAACTAAGCGTAGAATATTTTCCAAACTGAATACACCGGTGGATCTGGTCTCACTCGAAGCTCTGCGATTTTGAACATTCACCACGAGAGATGGCTCAGAGCATCATGTCACTGCAGTCCTTCAGACCGGGAGGTACTAGGTTTGAGTCCCGACTGTGTCAGAATTTTCGAAACTGGTTGGTCAGCTATAGTATGTCGATTTCAGTCGCTGCCTGGAGGAGACTTCTAGCGGCCCGCTGCAATGGTCGGTAGTTTTCCGTGGTTTCTCCGATCAACACCAGGTGAATGCCAGAGCGGTACCATAACAAACGGGCCACGGACCGCGTGCGATCTTTCCTACCTCTTCCTTGTCCTATCCTCACTCCTTACACACACACACTAACATGCTTTGCACTACCACACATGCCGGGAGACCGGTCGGGAACTTAGAGATCGTCCCGCTGGTGGGACATACTTGGCTGGGGAAAGGCCCAGTAGGTCGGTGTCGGATCACGCCATACAGCGGGGGAAGACCATTGCCACCTCCCGAGCCAAAAAACTCGCACTACACGCACGGGATTAACCACCATAGTAGTTGACGCGCCCGGAATCACTATCAACAATTCTTTCTTTCTTACTTTCTCTCTCTCTCTCTCTCTCTCTCTCTCTCTCTCTCTCTCTCTCTCTCTCTCATATATGACATTCTTTAAATTTTGGGGGTTCTTTACATTAAACCTCTGGGAAATTTTCAAAATTTTCTCAAAAATGACTCCAAATGTTTTCTTTAAATTTATTGTAAGCAGGGCCGTCTTTGGGTTTGAAAGTACCCGAGGCACTCAGAGATTTCGGGGCCCCTAATTCTTAGTTCAACAAATTACGTTCTGGCGATCATAAGTTATTAAAAATTGAATATTACACAGTTAATAGGCATTTTGATTCCTCTTTTTAAGGTAAGGAAGGATTTGTAAAAAAAAAACTAGATAAACGGAATTAAATAGTATCTTTAATCTCTATATTTTCTATAGTAATATTTTACTAATAACTCTAACAATAGTAACATAATAAAATAGGATTAAAAAACAACACAAGCAATATTTACATAATAAGATCTAAGTAAAAAACAAACTAAGCATTTGTCAATGGTACTTTACGTAGTTTCGCACGCACAAAGTCGTCAATTACATCGTCGAAGATCAATTCGTTCAAAATATCGTACTCAATGTTTAATAAAGCTAACGAAGAAAGTCGTTCTTGAATCATATTACTTCTTAATTCATTTTTTATATACTTCAGCTTTGAAAATGATCGTTCACCCGTACAATTAGTGAGCATTAACGTTAAGAAAATTCTTAACGCTATTTCAATGTTAGGAAATGTCTCTTCAAGATTATCTTTTTTTAACAATTTATACATTTCTGCCAAAGATACGGTGCTGTTTGTTGGATTTTCAATGCGAAGATAATGATGAAATTGAAAACACTCCGATATGAGCTCTTGTTCATTGACATCTGTGTTATAAAACTCAACAAATTGTTTACATTTATTAGACAATTCTTTCTCATCAATAAGTTTTAATTCTGATAAAAATTGAAATCGTTTACTTATAATACTGTATGATTCAGCTCTTCTATCCAATTCACTTATTAATGTGTCGATAATGGGAATATAAGTTTGTAATTTAAATTTTTCTTTGGCAGAAAAGATGATTTCGTCTGTTTCTGAGTCAAAATAAGTTACACGAGAACTTCTGTTTGTTACTCGCGAATTTTGATATTCTGAATCGAGAAACTTTTCTTTGGCGATTGTTTCAAAGTTATCAAATTCATTTCTCATGACATGCAAACAATTGATCAATGATGATATCAGCTTTGAAGCAAGATCCAATGAAAGATTTTCTTTTTGCAACGTTTTGTTCGTTTCATTGACTTTTATAAGTACAGCACTCCAGACTTCGGTTAAAATAATATTCTCTAATTTTTTCATTTTCTTAGCTATACTGTAGGCTTCATTTCGCGTTTCTGCTAGGTTTTCTTCATTATTTTCAATAAATTCCAAAGCTAATATAATCTGAGAATAACATTTTAAAGTTGAGACTGCATCGTATCTAGCAGACCACCTAGTATCAGATAAACTTTTTACTACTTGATATTTTCCCAAAAAATTTTTTAATATATCCCAACGATGTGTTGAACCCGAAAAGAAGTTGTACAATTTTTGTACAAGTTGGAAATAACTCGTTGCTGTCATCACGCAACCAGCAGCTTTAGCCCCGACTAAATTCAGCGAATGTCCAGCACAAGGAATGAAAATAGCGTATTCACATAATTGAAGCAATCTTGCTTGTAGTTCGGAGTACGCACCCGACATATTCGCGGCATTGTCATAAGTTTGACCGCGGCAATTATTAATTGATATCTGATTATTTTCGAGAAAAGCTAAAACCGTATTTGTTAAATATTCGGAACCATGTTCTTGAATAGGTATGAACTCTGAACTCTAAAAACCGTTCAATCGGTGTGTTATCTTTTATTTATCGAATCGTAAATGTTAACTGATCAACATGGCTACAATCTGGAGTAGAATCAATACTAACTGAATAATACTTGGCCTGTTTCAACTCAGAAAGTATTTTTAGTTTTACTTGTTTACCCATAATCTCAATAAACTCATTGCAAATGTTCGCTGATAAATACGACACGAATCCTTTTCCTGGATTACCATATTTGTTCAAATGCTCTTTAAGAAATGGATCAAATTTGCTAATTAGTTCTAAACAACCCAAATAATTTCCATTCTGCTGAGAACCAATTATTTCATTATCACCACGAAACGGCAGTCCGCGGCCTGCAAGAAATTTGATTCTTTCAACAATTCTAATCAAAACACTTTTCCAATAACTGACTTCATTGAATTGGACGAGTATTGATTCATTTACAGTACCCACTTTCTTACTTCGAACGATGTAATCCATAGTTGCATATCTATGCCGCAAACTGGTTTCATGTTCAGTAATTGCACGGTTCAAATTTCTCCACTCGTGAAACCCGTCCGGAGAATTAAACGCCGAATCGGAAGATGCAAAAAGACGGCATGCAAAACAGTATAACGCATTTTTAGATGGCGAAAATAGAAGCCATGATCTACAGACAGTTTCAGTGTTTTGCAATGTACGTGTAAACACAGATTTAGTAAGATGTCTAATTACAATTTTCCCATTTCCATCTTCGTACTTTCTCGCTGTTTTTGAAAAATCACAATCTTTATTTTGAAAAAACATAGGTCCTTTCAGAATCCAAAAACATCGATCTTCTTCATTTATCTTATTCCATTCGCCGGAATCATTTGATGTGCACCTGGATACTTTTGAAGAAGTCAGAGCATCACCTATATTTTCAGATGAGAAACATTTCTCATGCAATGAAACATCTTCCAGATGAGAACTACCTTCGGAGGTACCTGATTCTGGCTCCATTTTCTGGTTTTCTGATCGATTAATTTCATTCGGTGTGTCTAAAAGAATTTCTGGTGTGTCATTTGAAGATATACATGGATTTACTGATTTTGTAAAGAAAGATGTCAGTTTGGGTAATTTTTTAATCCTTTCGTTCTCCTCAATCGCTTTTTTTTCTTAGATGCACCGCTTGGATATGTGCGTTTCGACATGGTACCAGTAAAATGAAATACCAATGAACTCTAGAAGAAAATACAATATACTGTTATACAAATTAGTTTATTTACAGATACTTTCTTCATGCGTCAAATTCACAGTTCACAAAAGCAAACATTTTCGGTGCTTTCAATTTTTTACGAGTATAATGTCACTTTGCATGTTAAAAATTGGGTTGATATTTCTTAATCATATTGATTTTTGTATTCATTTACACTTGATATATGTTATCATATTTGTATTTAAAATAATATTTTTGTCTAAATGATTGATTCTTTAATATATAATTCTTAAATACTCTTAATTTTCAACCATGAAACTTTATTATGCAAATTATAATATAATAAAATTATACACTTTTTAATATCCTTTAATCAATTTTTATTTGTTTGTTGCCCTATTTTTAAATTAATTAATTATAGTGTTATAGTATTGTTATTTATTAGTTATTAAAAATATAATTTTATTAAAATAAATAAACATTGTGGTTTACAAAATTATACATTAAAATGTAATTAAATGTATCTTAAACTTACATTTTTTAGTGTTCCGTCGTGGGTTCAAATGATATGATAAACCTTTCAGATGTTAATTATGTAAAGATGTATTTTATATTATACTTATAACATTTAACACTGTATTGCACTTGCTTTTCACTCGATTTCTGACTGCAAACTAAATTCATTTTCAATATTTGCCGATTGCTGCCAAGCAATACGAAGGTCGTTTGATAAGTCTGGTAAATTTCTATGAAAGAGCGCGCATTGTTGAACATGAGCATTGTTAGAAAGAACGATTCCTTGTAGACAGCTGTTTGACTTGGCGACAGACTTCGAAAACTTAACTGATCAAATTATAAGTGACATATTTTATTAATCTCTTGACATTTGTACCATTGATGTTAGAAATATATTACTTTAATCGTGAACATAAATTAATTCAGATGCAGTCTATATTGGTTCCACTCAATATATTTAAGTTAGTCAATATACATGTAGTAAATATTACAATTTTTCAGTTTTGTTATACATTTTTTATTATCTATGGGGGCCCTGAGGCACGAGCCTCGTCTGCCTGTGCGTAAAGATGGCCCTGATTGTAAGCACTGTGTTAAACAATTGTATGAATACAGAAAAAACACTTCTAAATATGGTATATGTCCAATGTTCACTATTAACTCTGAATTTTTGAAAATTTCAAAAGTTTGAAATTCTTCGAGGTTTTCCTACAGTTACAAAATTGAATAAAGAGATATTTCCTTCAAATAAAATCTGTTCTACATAATTAGATATTTAATTAAGGCATATAAATTTTAAAAAAAAATATTAGTGCAAAATTTGTGCAATATTAACAAATATTAGAATCAAGAATTTACGAAAAACGGGTTCAAACTATATATTTAAAAAAATAAGGTATTCTGCCATGATTTCCTTTAGAGCTTCTACTAAACCGATTGTAGTATTTTTTCCTTTAATTGATAGAATGTGATCCCTAGATGTGTTATCAGATATTGTTTGTGTTGATTCACCAATATTTACGGTGTAAATTAATTAATTAAATCATTCTTTAATAGCACGCTTATCAATAGTCAATTGTTTTCTTCCAAAGGGTGGCTGTTTCAAAATCGATTATATTGTGACGTGGGAATACACAGTAATCACAGACACGAGCTTCAATGATAAATATGTACAGGTTTATTCACAATATGTACAGTAAATAATTAAAGTTACTCTTAGCTCTGGTAGACGTTTACTCCCCTGATCGCAGGAGCGATCCTTAACAATGCAGTCTGACTCGTGGCCCGCGCCACTCCTCAGCGAGCCTTATGCACACAGCATACAGCTCCGGTGACATCGGTCACCCGTGGAAATAGTGTCCACAACGGCGTCCCTACACATGGGTTGCCGTACGAGCCTAGCTCGGCTCCGCACCGCTCTGGGCGCAAGTTTTGTGCGTTCGCACGAGGGTTCCACTCAGCTCGACCCCCCCCCCCCCGCGCTCTGCGTTCGCTCTTATATAGCTCCCACCCACGTGACCTGAAACGTCACTGGGTTTTTCACACGGCCCGCGCTAGTCGCGTTGCCAGGCATTTTGGACATCCATTTCCCTGGATTCTAAGAATTTTGCACGCGGCACGCGGCAAAAATGCGCTGTCCCGCATTTTGGGCATCCCTTTCCCTAGCTCTTAGAATTCTCCAAATACCTCATTGTTCTCACATCCTGCCTGGCCCCTGGCGTCTAATCCCTTGACGCAGCGACCTTGTGACGCCCCGCCGGTCGCTCTGTGTAGCCCTACAATACGTTACAATATGAAACGCTAGATGTGAGTCCACGCTGCTTCATGGTGGCACTGCTTGATGTTTTTTCTTTTTTTTGATTGTTGAGTTTTGTTTACAATTCGTCAAGGTTTTGTTTCAGTGCATTAGGGCGTTGACAGTTTGCATGCATTTGCTTTTGTGATGTATTTTGTAGAGAACATTCGGACAGTGGGTTTTGCTCGGTTGTACTGAAGTAGTGAAGTTGGTCACAGGTTATGTCGAATTCCGAATCGTTGCCCACGCGCCCCAAAAGACGCAAACGTACATTAACTGGACGCAGGGAAAGAGTCAACGTAGGTGTCGTGATAGAGAGGTCATTTTGTTTTCTATTGGGACGTTGTCTATGAAATGTCAGTTTTGTTCTGCTTCGTACTTCCCATGAGAGAAATTTTGCAAACGAGTTTACTCTGTGTTGCTTAAATGGGAAAATAAGTTTTCATTCGAGCAATATGCCAGAAGTAATTAAATTTGTTTCTAGATGATGACACATCAAAAAACTTTAGAAATAATATCCGTCAGTATAATAGTGCTCTTTCTTTTGTGTCATTTGGTGTATTATTGAAATATGTGGGGCATATTGCATTGTCATCTGGTCATGGGTCATACGTGTTCAAAATTTTGGGAACTCCACATCACAGAATATCTTCGTTTTACCCTGAAGATCCAAACAATGTAACATATTGTGAACATTAGTCTGGGCACAGTATTTTACATTTATCTCTGATCTCACCGTCAAATGTTGACGGGTTCTCACTAGTTTTTTTAAACTTTTGTATGGTTAGTGTTAAGTACTGTATAAGATAACATGAATGCTATATTGCTCTATTCTTTCCTTTTCTTTTTTCAAAAATTCACAAATAATTTTTTGACTTGTCTCTCAAGTTCTTAAGAATTATATTTGCAGTTTTCACGAAAGTAGATGAGGGAATGGGGCTAATTGACACGTGTATTTATTTATATTTTACCACTTGTATTTTACGAGATATTTGAGGTAATTTTTTTTCAAATGGAATTATACATATTTTTAGTATATCATAACGAGCGTAAAAAGACGTATTCAATGATATACATCTTATCATATGTTAGATAAGCTTTTTTGGAGTAATTTTGATTTTTTTGCGATTCATATTTAACAGATATTTTGAATGTAATAGTCCGACACAAAAGGTGCGCTCCACCAGCAAACGCGCGCTCGGAGAAGGAAAAGGATCTTAGTATTTGAAGATACGAAACATATTCCAAATATTCACAAAACTGTTGCAGTTTTTTCCTGAACTCTGTTTGCCATCCTTCCGCGTTTTCAGATTTTTGTATTAAGGTTTTAAAACATGGATTTGTCAGAAGTAGTATGTATTGAAATTAGATTGTTATTTCAACTTCATTTAAAGGGGTGCCATTCCAAGAATATTAATGGGATCATGGGAACTAAACACTATGATAATAAATTATTAAGATTGTACAAAGAAAAATGCACATTTCCAGCAAATATTTTTTTTGTTAATGCGAATATAATAACACCTTCTGAAATGCAAAAATGCAGGAAGATGATAATAACTATCCCTATGTTTCTATCGCTAAGTTATTATATGCTTATTAACATTAAAGTTGTTTGCTCGAAATGTGCAATATTCTTTGTCCAGTCTTAATTATTTATCCTTATTGTGTTTTGTTTCAAGATCCCATTAATATCCTGCGATGTAAAACGCCTTTAATGGAGTTGAAGTAATAAACAATTTTATTACAATACATGCTAATGAAAAAACTTTATTTTCAATCCTTCAATTCCTTGAATCAACGAAAGACAAAAAATCTGAAATCGCGGAGGGATGGAAAGCAGAGTTCAGGAGAAAATTGCAACAGTTTTGTGAATATTTGAAATATGTTTGGTATTATGAAATACTAAAATCAGCTTCTCTTTCCCGAGCGCGCGTTTGCTGGTGGAGCGCTGTGTGACCGTTTGTGTCGGACTGTTACATTCAAAATATCCGTTAAACATGAGACGCAAAAAATCAAAATTATTTAAAAAAATATGATCTAACATATGACAATATGTATATCATTGAATTCCTCTTTTTACGCTCGTCATGATAGACTGAAAAAATATGTATTGTTCCATTTGAAAAACAAAGTTACTTCAAATATCTCGTAAGTTATAAAATATAAATAAATACACTTATCAATTAGCCCCATTTCCTCATGCACTTTCGTGAAAACTGCATTGCAATAACTTGAACCGTTCAAAAGTTACAGGAGGTGCTAGAGTTACATGACTCACCTTCATAAACATCCGGTACAAATATTGCCCTACATTTTCGTATCAGATGAAACCTTCGAATCTTTGGATGAAGAATATATAAAAAAATATTACATTAGAGACAGAAAATATAGGCGGCTGTAGGTAATTGTTACGAAAATCTGCCGTCGATATTTCTGTTCGCACCGGTTCTTCATCGTTCTTGCAGCTCATTCGCACGCGGCGGCAACGGCAATGGCCTTCGGCCGCGCTCTCGCGGGAGATGAGAAACGACGCGCGGAGGGGGAAATGTCGTATGGCCAATTTCTGTGCGATCAAATAAGGCGGAGGAGAAGGCGACGGCCACAGGTGAGTGGCCGTATTGATGGAAAGCTTCACATCGAAATAAATTGCATTTAGTAAGTCGAATTAAATGCAATGTTCGTGAAGGCGAGTAAATATATACTGAAACATTCACAGGATATTGCTGAATTACAACTAGATATTTTTTTATGTAAACTTAAGTCCGTCAAATATTTAAAAGCATCAATGTTCATTCACAAGCTCGGTAAATTTTCGTACATATCGCTCGTTGAAACCTTTCATAGATATCTCATCTGAACTTTTATTTTGTAAATTGTTATTCAGTGAATGACCATTATAATACTGATGAGACAATGAAGTTGTATTTTTAAATTGAAAATTCTATGACAATTACATCTGTAAATATTATCATTTTCGTTTGTACTACTGTTAACAATACATACTTAACGAGTACAATATGCACGGTATGACAAAGTCAAAATATATTAATAATACAGAAGGTTTATTAAGTGTATTATGAATCAGAATAAACAAAAATGAAACTCATTCATGGTGTCCCTAAAAGAAAGTCATTTAATACCTCTACTAACTTGCACAATTTCAATTATAAGCAGTAACTGTCGCAGAATTGCTGTCTGTAGCCAAAAATACGACCAACAATGTTTGGCCGTTTATCTATTGTAATTTAGAGGACGTTCTGAGTTGAACTCATTAGTTCTTTGTCGATTCATTCCTTACCACCCATTTTCGGTGACTATAATTTAACGTATTTTTAAATTAATTTTTCACGCACAAAACTGGATGCATGCTTATATTAGCTACATTTTGCATTCCTAATTCCCTAAAAAGGTAATGGAATTTTCTTTTCATTTGACTGAAGCATGGAATATTAAAAAGTCTTTTTTTAACAACACGTATTACCACGTTTATTACGATCATTATCAATACTGTTTACGAGTCTACGTACAACGGCATGACCGGCAGAATATTTAATAACTATTTTTAACATTGATTTAACAAAACTTCATTCATTTATCATTTACATACGCCATCTTTATGATCCGACAGAAAAATTCATAGTTTTCAGCAGATGAAGATCACGAAACACACAACATATCTCCGCCACTTTTTCTATTCACACTACCATGTCCAACCAGTTGCTAGGATGCGCGTCTCTGTATCCTTTTCACACCCCGCGCCTCCTGCAAAGATCAGGAAACCTACACCTGCCTTTCGTGTTTCTCTTTCGTTTTGGCCTCACTACCTCCCTTGTCTCGTCACGCCACCCTGTCCGACCCCGTGCCGTCGCTTTCCGCCCCGCTCTGCCCCGGGGCACGCCGGTATCAGCACCTTCTCCCGGCCCCGCCCCGCCCACTTCTCCCCGTGTGCCCTTCCTTGTCCATCCTCACCCCACCGCGCTGCACTCGTGTCAGAGATGGCGTCCGCTCACAGGCAAGCGGATCGCGCTCGTAGCACGCGTGTTGCTTTTTCATCGCCCGGCCGTGTTTACTCGACGAATTGCTGAGCTGTTGCTTTACTCAAGAAGGGTTGTTATTTTTAGGGGGCGGCGACAGGACGTTGACCCACCAGAGAGTGATTTTCCACTTCCCGTGCCCTCGTCTCCATGCTTACGAAAGGGAAGTTGAGCTGGAGCACACAACCTTCCTTCTGAGCGACGAGTCGTCAGGCGGTGAGACACCAAAGGTCACATCCCCAGTGGAGGGAGGCTTCACAACTTCATGAACCAGCACGCAGTGGTTCGTGAACAAATACAACGGACAAAATTTACCGTCATGTTCACAGCGGCATGTGTCAATGCCAATCGGAAGATACACCGTGTTGACGGCCAAGACCCAAAAACTAAGAAATCAAAATTCTAAGTTTTGAGAGAGGGCAGTTTTGTAGTTTAATCTCACTTTTAAAATATCAATTTACAAATTTGAAATTGAGATTGACGCCAACACAGTCCAAAATTAATGGTAAGGGAGGGAAAGTGGAAGGGAAGAGAGTTAGACGATAAAGGAAGGAGGAAGAGAATGCATTGAAATTAGTTATGAGCTGTGTAATAAAGTAATGAGAATATACTATCAACACTGCCAATGTGTATTATTATCGCACGCTAATGTAATTGCAGATTTTTCTTCCTCCTTTCATTTCGTACTAATGTGCGTCGCTGGCGCATCAAGAGAGAATTCGGGAAGGAAAGGAAAGGAAAAAAAACCAAAAGAAAAAACCCGAATGCGGCGAGGCGCAGCTAGAGGAAGGGTGCTGTAAATGCGGGTTTCCATGGAAACGGTTGGCCGGCTCGCCGCTCAGATTGTCGCGCTGGCAAAGTACTTCGTTTCCGGAGTTTCCTTGGCCTCTCGCCGAGCACCAGAGCGAATTGAGGTGAGCGAGAGGCCTCTGTGGGAAAGGAAGAGAGGCAAATCGAACGGACGCATTAAACACCGGAAGCCGCCAATCGAATTCATTGATTAGTGATTCCGGGAGTGTCAAATACTAAGGCCAATAGTTCCATAAGCGTAGTACATGTTTTATCTGTGATCTTTGTCCTGGCTGGTGGTAATCTTCCCCCTGATGGTGACCTGGCTGGCGAGATCCGGCTCGACTTACTGCTGGCGAGACCTGTGTCGGCTTGCGAGGATTTTCCCCAACTAGATATTTCTTATTAGCGAGGCACCGCCTAGTCGGAAGAAGCTCTAAGCTCTCTACATTTAAATACATTTTGAATTTTAAAAATTGTATTTTTGACTATTTGGACATGTATTTTAGAGATGTATTTAAATCCATAGAATAGATGTATTTTAATACAGAAATACTTAAAATACGGACACTTAAAAAAAGATGAAGATAACGATAGAAGTTTCTTTTTGTTTGATTCTGCTAGTGAATGGACCTCATTCAAACAAAAATAAAAGCTCCTTTCACGGAGGCTGTGACGTCACATTATATACAAAATTATTTTTCCGAAGTATTTAAATACTAAATATAATGTATTTTGACCAACCCTAAGAGCATGTGAATATAAGTGTGTCTAAGTAAAGGGTAAGAGCGAGGAAGGGAAGATCGCGCATTGTCCCTGCCAGTTTGTTAGAGTACTGCTGCGGAATTCGCTTTGTGTTGTTCGAAGAAACAACGCAAAAGCCGGCCGTCAGAGAAGCCGGCCGCTAGAATTCTTCTCCAGAGAGCGGCTGAATTCGACCTTGGTGACAAGCTAGTTGTCGAAAATCCTGCCGCCGTCAGGATTGGACCCCGAGAATCTTCCGGTCAAAACATCCGTCCGTCCGTCCGTCCGTCCGTCCGTCCGTCCGTCCGT
>BLKR01012976.1:0-14580 GCA_011170035.1 Teleogryllus occipitalis | reverse complement strand
CCCGTCCCGCCCCATCCCGTCCCATCCCGTCCCATCCCGTCCCGCCCCGCCCCGTCCCGTCTCATAGTCTCTCGCCATACAGTCCAGCGTCATTTCCTCCACGTCCCCCGTCCAGCATTCCGTCATTTCCTCCACGTCCCCCGTCCAAGTCCTCGTATCCACGTCAGTTCTCTCCACGCCAGTCCCGTCCACATCACTCCCATGCCGTCCCATCCAGCCGATCTCCCCTCCCCGGGGCGCCGCGCGTCCGGCGTACGTCCGCGCTAAAAATGAAGATGTTCTGCCCTCGCCGTCCCCTTCCTTTCGCGGAAGCCCATGCCGAATGTGGTCGTTTCACGAGCAGCCTCGTCGCCCGCCGTTGACGTGGCACCTGGACGTGACGGCGAGGCCAGTGGTTGCGGAGACCTTCCACTTCCTTTTCTCTCAAATGGACGGTCCCAGTCATCGGAAGTCAGTCCAAATATCATTACTAATCGCTTTTTCCGTCCTTCGGTGGCTATCTGTCGAGTCGCAATGTCATTATACTTACTGTTTTTTTTAGTATTTTCATTATGTTGGGTCTTTTTCGTCGTAAGATCAACGTTAATTGATCAACCGGAAACAATTTGGAACTTTTCCATGATAAACGAATATTAGATGGGAATTTTTAATGACAATATTGCGAGGGAAAATTGTGTTATGGTATTGTCTTTAAAGTTATTACAGTTCCTCTTCTCTTGTTTTTGAAAATTGATTCGCTGGCTTTCGTTGAAGGTTGGACTGTAGGGTGAAAAGAGTGGCATTTGGTATGGCACGTACGACGTAGCATCACTTTTACTCAGAAGGTTCTTTCACAACACTTACATTATAATCAATTTAACCCATAATTTAAATATTTTCCCAATTCCTGTACTTTAATTTAAATATTTTCCCAAGCTCATAACTCGTAAATATTCAATAAACTCTGTGAAATATTGTTAGCACGACTAAGAATTACAATAAACTCTGTGGTAGTACATAAAATATTGGCTAATACATAACGTTGAAAAGGATTACCGTCGTTTCAACTGAGTGATGTTAATTTTCTTGCAACGAGATTATCGTCCAAAGTACTTGTGGGCTCGATAGCCTCGAGCGTGCAGTAGTTTACATGATCCACAGACTCGATGTCACCAACGGACGTGCGTCAGTCCAGTTCACATTATATCTGTATTATGTATAAACAACAAATGGAAGTTTCACAATTGAATGCGGGTTCTTCACTCATTTTTCCTTGATGCATTGAGGAAATTGCATGATTTGAGTTGGTAGGTTTTTTGCCAAATGTGTCATTTTTAAAATTATGAGTTAAAATAGATGTAAAACTGAAATTCAAAAATTCCTTTTAGTTCAATCCATGGTGGGTCTGAGAGCAACACAGGAATCACTACACCTCCGTAAGAAACTGTTGGAAAAAAATCAATAATATTTTGTAGGAAAATAAAGCAAGGCATGTTAGAATTAGAATTAGTGTATTGACCAACAGAAAGTCGAGAACGGGCGAATCGTGTACGTGCGCTGGCCTTAATGTATTAGCAGCGATCTCTGATCAGCACAGAATTCTACTTTCTCAAAAACTGTTGCATTATTATTTAATGCCCTAACGCCAAGTATGGACATTTTCTATTAATATTGAATTGGATCATGACGAGACCAAAGAGAATATCTAGTTCCGCCACTGCTCTGAATTTAAATGTCAATTCTTTATGACGGAACTCAGGGTTGAGTAGTTTTTTTCTTTCGTTATAGACAGATTACGTTGTATGGAGACGGTATAGCGGTAGACGGTATATGAACGGGGTAGAAGGTAAACCAACCAAACTAGTAATGTCTAGGTTACAAGGAGATCTTTCGTTTTAAAGAAGTTCTTTATAAAGAATTTACATTTTATATTAATGTTTTTCTTAAATGAGGATGAAATATAAGTATTTTAATTAAATTCCAATTAACGACAACCCCAAAGTTAAGTGTCATGCGAAGCATTTTTATGTTAAGATTTTGGCCTCTCACTTTCCAAATTATCGAAGAATAAGGGTATAAAATGCAGTGGTAAGGAACCTTCCCTCTTTGGAATAGATGCTTCCAATTCGCGTTACTTACTCAATGTGAATTGTTTGATAGACAAGCAAACCCGCGTCAGCTTTTCTCAAAACACTTGTTTGGAAACGTAATACAATTATAGAATTATGAAGAATGCCAAACGTTTTTCATTTTGCAGATATGCTATGTACAGATTTTCTTTTCATACAATCTATTTTATGAACGTCAGTATTCCAGGTTCAAGTCAGTCGTCCGTTCCCTCTCCGATTGAAATGATTGGTGATTACTAATTATTGTTATATTTATGTGGAAGGATTAGAAATGAGTAAACTCTCCATTCATGATATAAATTTGTGAAAACATCTCCACATCTGCAAAGTGAACTAATAGCAAATCAAGAGTGTATCAAAAAACCGTATTTATTTGTGCTTTCTTCTTGCATAACAAGTCCAATTAAGCAACTTTCCACTTTCGTCCTTCCTTTTTATTTCTTCCTTTCTAATGCTGGCAAGTCAGATTACCCTATTCTGGCTCCTAGAGATTAGACGAAAAATAGTCCATTTTCTCCAAATCCAGACGTCTTTTGTTCTGAGTTTCTCTTTATTTTTCTTCTCCTTGCAGAATAGCACTACGCCGTTATTCACAGAGCAATTTCGCCTCTTAATCACAATCTTCTTCACGAGCACAGGAGGGAAAGATCTCTTTCTCGGGACCAGACGGAAGCTGAGGCCATGTACTTCCGCATGAGGCCAACCGCCAACGAGACCGCGTCTCTGATAATAGTTTCCATGACATGCGCTTAATAACTGCGGAGCGGCCTACGATTGTGAAATCTAGTTGTGAGAGGAAGAAGGAAAGTGTCAATTATAAAACCCACTACAAATAAACGGCGAGTAGCTCGGAGAAAACAATACAAAACTGCAAAATAATCGAGGAATATTTTGTATACTGAGAGAATTGAAGAACGTTGGAATGTTCTCTATTTACTTCACAATATCAACGGAAAGACAACGCACCGTTTCCAGGAGACGTCAAAGCATCAAAATGGACCTGAGAATGTTGTATCAGAATTTGTTAATGAGAAACGATCTTGAACTAGTGATGAGGTGTTGGTGCTGAACTAGTAATGCGAGTTGATATGTCTTTATTAACATTTTAATCATTTTGGTAAAGAATTTTCACATGCATTTTCGGAAATGAACCGTGAGAGAACAAATTCGTCTGGATTAATTATCAATTTGCCGCAGTAAAGGTTTCAAATAAATTTTGCTAGTAATGGTTTAATTGATTTCTTGTATTGCTTTTCGGCAGTCTGTGTAACATTTTAATAAACAAGCCACTTTAATACGCTGAACTTTAAACGCTCAAAAGTGTTCTAAGAAAAATTCTTGTTTTTACTTCCTGTCTAAAGTTCATCATTCTCCCCCACTCTTTCCTCCTCATCCACTCTGTATTTTTTCTTCCCACTTCTTCCTCCCTCGTCTTCTCTCTTTTCTCCTCCCCTCTCCATTCTCCCCCTCTTATGCTCCATATATTTGAGTTGAATTTCCTAATATCCTTGGTTATCTCTCTCCCCCTCTCTCTTTCTGCCCTCTCTGTCTTCTACTCGCCCTTTCTCCCTCTCACTCTCTCTCTTTCCCCTCTGTCTTTCTTCCACTCGCCCTTTCTCCCTCTCACCCTCTCTTTCTCCCTGTCTATCTCTCATTCTCTCTCTTCTTCCTCTCTCACACTCACTCTCCGTCTGTTTCTTTTCTCTTTCTACTGCTGTCATTTTCCAAAGTTCCACCCACCCGTCCCTCACTCTTTCCTCTCATCTCATCTTCTTTCCTCTCCTTCGTGTCTCTGCCACCAACGATACCAGCAGCTTTTTTCCCCATTGTTCCCTGCGCTCTCTCTCTCACGGCCCATCCAGTTACGCGATTCGAGCGCTCGGCCCAGAACGAAGCAGTGGCGCGGGCGCCGCCGACAATTGCGGCGGCGGAGACAACAGCGGCAATTGCGGGGTCGGGTCGTGCGCCCGGCCCGAGATTGCCTCGCGATGCGGTGAATTTAAGGCTCGGGAACCGCTCCGCCCCCGCTGGCTGCGAATGTGAGAACGGGGCGGCGCGCTGTTCCCATCCCACGGCGGCGCGCCGCCCCGCGCCGCGCCGCTTTCCATTCACCTGCGCTGCCGCTCATTGTCTCCGCCGCCGCCGCGCAGCGCCACGTCCGCCTTGCGCCGCGCGCGCCGCAGCAATGGGTGGCTCTCTGTAAATGCGGATGTAATAACTTGGCTAATGTCCACAGAATGAAGATGACACAAGTTTCTGTAAAAAACGTATGTTTTTTAACACCCGTGATTATATCGTTGAACAATTAAACGAGTACTTGAAGATTAGTTGAAACAGCCTTTCAATGATATTTATTTTAAGTTAATGGTTTCAACTAGTCAAAATATTCAATCCTCCAATTTTTTAATGTCTGTGGCTTAATGAATTGATAATTCAAACTTTTAATTTCATTGTCTTCTTCAGACTCAAAAGAATTGTTGTAAATCTAATTATATATTTGTGGCAGTGGAAAAACAGTGACAGGAATTACATTGTGAATCTGACGTGATTGTGGCCAGGAATTGCGCTAGTATTTGGACTGTGTTAAGCATTTACAACACTTCAGTTATGATTGTAATCAAGAATTGCCCGAGGATGTGGAATCGTAGAGTCCGAAGAACGCAGTCCGAATGGCCGAGAGCAAATTCCTACTGCGACTCCACCGCTGTGAATATCGTCCTTTCACGCCATGCTCTCCGGGAGAGAAACCTCCATGCAACAACGCCAACGACCGCGGGAGCGGCGGCGAGAGTGGAGTCGGGGGCGGAGGCAGGGCAGGGATGAGCACGGCATAGGCGGGGCCATCGAGGGGGCGGAGATGGGAGAGGGAGGGTGGAGCAGTAGCGGGCGCTGTGGAAGGTGCGAGGGCGGGCGCGCGTGAGCGGGACCGAGGGCTGGCGCGGAGGGCAGAGCGGCCGCGGGCGCGGAGAGGGGCGTATAGGCGGGGGCGTGGGTGAGAGAGCGAGGGTGGAGCAGTAGCGGGCATAGTGGCAGGCGCGGTCGCGGTGGACAGCATAGGGAAGGTGAGCGGGCACTTGGGCATTCGTGTTTCCTCGCCGGGCGCGGGCGGGGACAGGCCAGAGCGGTGACGGTGTCGGGTGGTGAGGGGTAGAGAGTGAGCGCGGGGACGGGGTGGGTGCGGAGGCGGAGGCGAGAGCGCGGGGCGGTACTGCGAGTGGGGACGGGGCAGGCACCGAGGCGGCGGCGGAGGTGGAAGCGTGGACAAGAGGGTGGGCGTGGGGGCGGAGGCCAGAGAATGAAGGCGGGGACCTGAGCGGGCGCGAGCGCGGAGGAAGAAATGAGAGCCGAGACGGGGCGGGTGCCGAGGCGGTGGCGGAGGCGGGAGAGGGGCGAAGGGGGGGGGGGCGGAGGCCAGAGCGGGTTCGGGAGGCGCGGACCTTCGCGAGGGCGAGCGCGGAGCGGAGGCGTGAGCGGGGACGTGGCGGGCGCCGAGGCGGTGGCGGAGGCGGGACCAGGCGAAGGGGGGGGGGCGTGGGCGAGAGCGGGGTCGGGAGGCGGGACCCTCGCGAGGGCGAGCGCGGGGCGGAGGCGTGAGCGGGGACGGAGCGGGCGCCGAGTCGGTCGCGGTTGCAGTGGCGGGAGCGGGCGAGAGGGGAGGAGGCGTTTCCCCGTGGCTGCGCTTGTGGCCCCGTTGTCTTCGCGGCCGTTCTGGTCCGCGGAGTGCGGCGCTTTCCACGGCGCAGGCACGCACGCCACCCGCGCGGAAAACCTCGCTGCGCAGCGCGGGGCTGCGAGGCCTTCGCCGTCTCTCGAGAGAAAACCGCGTCTCCTCTAACTGCTGTGCCGGTGCACACCCGACGAATTTTCGTACAATGAATCCTATATTTTCTCCAAGTCGAATCGTGAAACATTCTCGAATCTCTATTATCATTCTTCGTACTAATAACACTAATGGTAAACTTAGACGTCATTTACAAGAACATCTAACACGAAGTATGTGGGAATAAACGGTTGAATTTCCAGTTGAGTTTCACACGAATTCAGTTATGTAAATATTTTTCAGTTTTTATTTTCACATACTATGTTTTACCTGCTGATTTGTAGATCTCATCAGTGATTTTGGATAAAAACAAAAATGTACGTAAACCAAAACATACCTTAACACCATCGTCAATTTTGATCTATATCACTAAAAAATATATTTACAATATTATCACAATCACTAAAAGTGTGAAAGGAACGGTGCGGGCAACGAGGAGCGGGCGATGGGTTTGATTTATTGATTTTTTCGCGTTTCCGGGCACGTCAATTCCTTTGGTCATTAGTCCCGTTAGTGAAGTGCATGTTTTTTTCGCTGGAGATGGCGGTGATCTTCCCCCCGCTGGATGGCGAGATCCGGCGCCGACCTACCGTCGGCTAATGGGGTTTCCCCCTAACCAGGACTCTACCACCAGCGGGGCACTGCCCCAGCCGGCACAAGCTCTAAGCTCCCGACCGATCTCCCGGAATATGTGGTAGTGTAGTGCATGCTAGTGTAAGTGTGTGAGTAAGGGGAGAGGATAGGACAAGGAAGAGGAAGAACAGATCGCGCGCGGTACGTGGCCCGTTTGGTTAGGGTACTGCTCCGGCATTCGCCTGGTGTTGATCGGAGAAACCACGGAAAACTACCGATCAGAGCAGCCGGCCGTTAGAATTCTCGTCCAGACAGCGACTGAATTCGACCTAGCTGAAAAGCTAGTGTCGAAAATCCTGCCGCCGTTAGGACTTGAATCTAGGACTTCCCGGTCAGAGGCGCTGAAGTGACATCAGTTGATGCACTGAGCTACCGCTCCCGGTGCGAGAGATAGGGACGGGCGACGGGCGACGGACCACGCAGCGGCGACAGGTCGGACGACGGGGCGGGAGACGGCACTAGCGGCGGTCGAGGAGGCGGGGACAGAAATGGGGGGACGGGAACGGGCGTCGAAGGGGGCGCGACAGAGGCGGGAACGGGTGTCGGGGCGAATGAGGCGTGCGCCGGCGAGAGGGGGGCGTGGCGAGGTGGGCTGCGGGGACGAGTGTTTTGGGCGCGCGACGGGGACGGGTGACGGGTGACGGAAGCGAGCGACGGGGAGAGGTGACGGGGGGGGGGGGCGACGGGGACGAGGCGGAAGGGGACGGGCAACGAGGGCGGGCGACGGGGTACGGGGTTTCGGGGCGGACGGCGGTGGCGGGGCGGCGGGGCGGGGCGGCGGGGCGGGTGGCGGGGCGGACGGCGGCGGGGGGCGGGGCGGGCGGCGGGGCGTGAGGGCAGCGCAAGGCCGGCGGAAGCGCGACCCACCTGTGCCCGCAGGTGCGCGGCCGCCGGCGGCAAAAACGCTTCATTCACTGCGGCGGCGGGGCCTTCGATCGGAAGGAGGAGCGAAAGGCACCGGAGGCCGACCATTCAACCCGCTTCCGCCTGCTACCGGATTTCGTGCGCCTTCCGTTTCTTTCGTTTGTTGCAATGATTGCTTGCAGGCACGTGCGAGTTCGCAAACGATTTGTAAGGTTTGGGTTCGAGTCACAAATGAGAACGATTTTCAACACCATTGTTGCATAGTCAGAATTCGGAACTGCCTGGTTGAGAATGCCAGAAATCGGCTAATCTTGCCTCTCGTTTCACCGGCTGAGGTGGCTCAGATCATCACATGGTTTCATTGCAATGTCTCTAAGCGAGAGGTCCTAGGGTTCGAGTCCCGACGGTGGCGGAGGGTTGTAGCGATCGAGTCCCGATTCGATACTAGTCCCAAAGCTAGGTCGAGTGCAGCCGCTGTCCGGAGGAGAATTCTGGCGGCCGGCTGCTCTGATCTGTAGTTTCTCCTATCAACACCAGGCGAATGCCTGAACAGTGCGCTATCAAACGGACCACGCGCGATCTTTTCTTCCTCTCCCTTGTCCTATCCTCACATCACACACTTACACTTACATGCACTACATAACCACACATTTGGGAGAGCAGAGCTTTTCCCGGATGGTGACTGTTGCAGATACCTGAATGGAAAAAAATCCGCAAGCCGCGCCGGATTTCATCATCCAGCAGAGAAGAACACCGCCACATCTGTGATAAAAACATTCACTCACTTACGGGAATAATGACCGTAGCCGTTGACGCGCCCGGAAACGGGAATAATCAATTAATCAATTTCTTGTCGTTTCAATGGTTTCCTTCGGTCTGTTCCAGGCTGTACTTCATACAACCATCCGCCTTTTCCTTTCGCGCGTGAGTCTTCTTGTCACTACTCCCTTTTCTGAGGCTTCGGCGATGAGCCCATCCTAAAGATCTTGAAAGACTCTAGCACTGCTCAGAGAACTTAGATTTTAAGTCATAGTCCCATCTGCATTGTAGCGCAATCGTAGACAGAAAGATAGAGAACTCATGTGGATTGATATTTGAAAGCCACGAATATCGTCCATAAAAAAATTATTGCAAATCTCAGTAACATCTTCGATCACGAAACCAAACCGAAAATCAAAAGTTCGAATAATCGCGTTTTTGGTCATTGGATTCCTCCGAGTCCTAACAAACAATAAGGAGCGTTTTTTGTTGCCAATCAAATCTAGTTCATTATTATGGCAATCATTGTTTCTGGTTTTGATTGATTGGTTTCGTGTTTCCGGGCGCGTCAACTGCTTTGGTCATTCGTCCCGTTAGTGTAGTGCATTTTTTCTCTCTCAAGATGGCGGTGATCTTCCCCCACTGGATGGCGAGATCCGGAACCGACCTACCATCGGCTAGTGGGATTTCCCTCTAACCAGGACTATCCCACCAGCGGGGCACCGCCCCAGCCGGGACAAGCTCTAAGCTCCCGACTGGTCTCCCGGATTATGTGGTAGTGTAGTGCATGTTAGTGTAAGTGTGTGTGTGTGTAAGGGGAGAGGATAGGACAAGGAAGAGGAAGGACAGAACGCGCGCGGTCAGTGGCCCGTTTGGTAGGGAACTGCTCCAGCATTCGCCTGGTGTTGATCGGAGTAACCACGGAAAACTACCAATCAGAGCAGCTAGAATTCTCCTCCAGACAGCGACTGAATTCGACCTATCTGAAAAGCTAGTGTCGAAAATCCTGCCGCCGTCAGGACTCGAACCTAGGACCTCCCGGTCAGAGGCGCTGATTTTTTCTAGTATTGATTCATTGAATAATCTAATACTTTGCCTTTTTTGTGGGGGGGGGGGTTGTGAATAAATATCCGATTCACCATCTCGTCCACAGTCGAGAGAGACGTCCACAGTCGAGCGCTCTGTCGGGTGCCAACATCGCCACATCGTCGAATAAACGAATCGACCGCATCGCCGAGGCAATGCTCGTTTGCTTTACAACCTCGCCGCAGCTAATAAACAGTTGTGGATTCTTTATCGGCCATTTGGGATTATGACGGCGGGAGGCGTCGGCGAGGCGCGCGTATAAATTCCGAAAGCGCCTTGGCACGACCGCAGCGTCAGCGGCGGCCAAGGCAAAAAGAAACGGCTTCGACAGCTGCGGAGAGAACATCGAGATATTGAGAGGTGGCAGTGCTTAGGAATTCCCGAAATTTTATATATATAAGCAGAATTTGTATTGATATTCCCTTCCCATTTAATGATTTCTAATTTTTTGTTAAGTTTAAGAAATACTTTTGTCTGATACATTTTACTCCTAGGAAGGAATTAATGGAAAATAAATGTAATGACAGCTTTCTGAAATGCATTGAAAATGTTAGAAAAGGATTGAATGACGAATAAAGCGTGTTTAAATTACTTCATTTTAAATTGTTTCCGAGAACAACCGGTTGTATTAGAATTGACGTTTGAAGTTCGAAATCTTTGATGTATCGGTTTACTTTTAGTGTCTATACAAAATATATTGCTGAAACAAGTTTCTGAATGCCGTTATTGAACGCGATATGACGTTTCAGGTGTTAAATCGTAAAAATGGTGAAAATCTGATGGTTCTAAGGAAGACGTGCGTGTCATGGCACAGGATTTTAGAACCATTCCACAATCCTCCGCTCCCAGCCGAGTTTGTACAACCGATCTCTGGGTTTTGGAAACCAGTTTTCTGAACTCTCAATGCAGTGTCCGAGCTAAACAGATTTGGGCATGGGGCAATGCTGAAACGTGTCCGCCCCCCTCACCGAAAAAAAATTAAAAAATGAAAGTTGTATCAAGAAACAATGTGTTATTTTATTTCAGCAAATAACAAAAATTACAACGTTTAAGCTAGAAAAAGGTTTTGGGAATATATTTTCAATAACAGTTTTAAGTAAAAGTATTTAGTGATCATATCTCCACGGTGAGCTTAAAACTCTAAAAGTTGTCGTGTTTAGTTAGTGTTTAATAAAATCACATGTTAAATAGATGAAATAATAAATATGATTTTCAGTAAAAACTTATTTTAATGTAAGCGTCATTTGATTCATTTCATAGAGTCTCGCCTTACAAGTAATGACTACAATTAACTACTTAAAGTAATAAATTAATTCAATATTTTATATTAAATCAGAGTAGAGTATCGCGTCATATAAAATTACGATAACAATTTTCTCGAGTTCTAATTTCTTTTTCAATTTTTTAAAATTCTTTTTCGTAAGAACCATTATCGGGCTCCTTGACTTGCGGGGCCTCGGGCGATCGCACGGTCTGCTCATGCCCAGCGTCGGCACTGCGTCAATGCCTCTGGGTCGTCCACGTATAACAAATATCTTGACGTTATCACAGCGCAACTGTTTTTGACCTTGCAGGGTCTCTGTCGCGGAGGTTCCAGGGATCCAATGTAGACGGTGCGGAATTTTCGACACCAGCGAGATAACTAATGCGAATTCAGTCACTATCTGAAGGAAAATCCTAGTAGCCAGCTGCTCGGATCAGTATTTTTTTGTGTTTCTCCCTTCAATATAATACGAATATCGGAGCAGTATCTAAACAGATTGGCCACGGACCGCGCGCGAACTTTCCTTTCTCTTCCTTGTCCTCGTATTTCCACTCACACAAACACTTATCCATGCACTACACTATCAGATGTGTCGGGAACCAGTCGGGAACTTAGAGGTTGACCTGAGGGGTTGAGGCGTTATCCTCTGGCGGAGGTATCAAGAGGGGAAACTCCAGCAATTCGTCGTGTTAGTTAGTTAGAGCCTTATTTTACGTGGTGAGACTCGGGCCATCAGGCCCGCTCTTCCGTCTAACCATGCAAATTTCGCTACGCTCCTTTCACCACCTAGCGGAGAAAGGAGGCATTATCTTGGGCGACGAAACAGGCGGATCTCATTTTGCTTTTAGGCTTGAGGATCTTTTACATGCAGTAAATCTACTACATGGAACAGTCGGCTATACTTCCCCTCCTAAGGAAGGCGTACGAAGGATTGTAGTGCGTACGAAGGACTGTAGGACCCGCAAACTCGGGTACTACAGTCCGGTACGCTGACCGTTATACCACCGAATCCGCGATTAGCGGATAGCGCGATAGCGGCACGCTGCTCTGATCGGTGGTTTTACGTAGTTTATCAGATCAATACCAGGCGAATGCCGGAGCAGTGCCCTAATAAACGGATCACGGACCGCAAGCGACCTTTCCTTCCTCATCATTATCCTCATGTTACCCCATACAAATATACACTTACTATGACTTCATTTCTACAGAAATCGGGAGACCATTCGGGCGCTTAGAGCATGTTGTGAGTAGGGCAATGCTCCGCTGGGGTATACCTGGAGGGGGAGACCCCGCGAGCCGACGCGAAATTCGCCACCCGATCTCACGTTCCAGCAGGGAGAGGAACACCACCACACCCAGCTGCAACAGTCGCAACACGCTCGGGCTGCGTATTGACCGTGGCAGTTGACGAGCCAGGAACAGTGCCGGAGCCAGACAATTTTGGACCCGCGGCAATGCTACCCGTATCGTAGCCTCTAGCCCTGAAGAAGTGTCAGGACCCCAGCCCTGCTGAGCAGCAGACGCTGCGACTACCAGTTCGCGAGGAGGAAGCGACCATGGTTGCCAGGTGTGTCCACTATTTGAGCAGGCAGTCCGTTTTTTTCACATTATGTTCACTTCTTTTTTTAATAATAATAAATTTTTAAAAATAGTAAATATTTTTTATTCAAGAGCTATATGATGGAGTGGTCCGTAATCTAAAAGTGTACAGTCCAAGAGAACAAGGATAGGGGAATCGCGTTTCGTTTTGTTTTCCATGAGTTAGAATGAGACAAAGATCGAATATCCTTTCAACTCGATTCTGGAAAAAAATGATTAATCTTACTCAATTGTTTAACAAGACATTAAATAAAATTATATAAAAACATTGACATACTATTTTTCTTAACTTGCTTTTATCTATTATTTTTAAATTATCCTTTTTCTGAGTTCGCTAGGTATGTTTTTACTTATTGTTATAATACATTTGATAATTTGAATTTTTAGTAAAATGTTAAAGTGATTATTTTATTACGTACTAAAATGTTTGTAATAAAATATATAATTTATTGGAAATTAATTATTTTTTACTTAACCCTCTCCGCTATTTTTTGGAAGGAGACAGCAATAATGGCACAAGCGCAGCACAAGAGAGAAACAAGCGAGACACAAGCGAGGAACAAGCGCGAAACAACAGAGAAACAAGCGCGGACCAAGTGAGAAACAAGCGCGGCACAAGGGAGAAACAAGCGCGGCACAACCGAGAAACAAGCGCAGCACAACCGAGAAACAAGTGAGAAACAACCGAGAAACAAGCGAGAACCAAGCGAGGCACAAGCGAGGAACAAGCGAGACACAAACAAGACACAAGCGAGGAACATGCGACGAACCAGAGAGGAAGAAGCGCGACACAAGCTAGAAACAAGAGAGAAAGAAGCGAACACCAAGCGAGAAACAAGCGCGACACAAGCGCGGAACAAGCGAGACGCAACCAAGACACAAGCGAGACACAAGCGAGGAACGTGCAACGAACCAGAGAGGAACAAGCGAGGAACAAGCGCGACAAAAACCAGAAACAAGAGAGAAACAACCGAGAAACAAGCGAAAACCAAGCGAGAAACAAGCGCGACACAAGCGAGGAACAAGCGAGACGCAACCAAGACACAAGTGAGACACAAGTGAGGAACATGCGACGAACCAGAGAGAAACAAGCGAAGAACAAGCGCGACACAAGCCAGAAACAAGAGAGAAACGGCCGGGAAACGAGCTAGGACCAAGCGAGAAACAAGCGCGGCACAAGCGAGAAACAACCGAGAAATAAGCGAGAACCAAGCGCGGCACAAGCGAGGAACAAGAGAGACTAAACCAAGACACAAGCGAGCACAAGCGAGGAACATGCGACGAACCAGAGAGGAACAAGCGAAGAACAAGCGCGACGCAAGCCAGAAACAAGAGGGAAACGGCCGGGAAATAAGCGGTGACCAAGCGAGAAACAAGGGCGGTACAAGTGCGTCACAAGCGCATGCTGGCCGGACGCAGCGTCCGTGTGCGCAGTCGCTGCCCGCGCAGGTTTTTGCGCCTGCTGCCCATAAAGGGCGTGCGCGGGTGACATAATAACTTCCTCCTCCACTACAGCCTCGGGATATCGATGGTGACTTTGATATTTATATACTAGTGGTTTTACTTTTATCGTTGCCTGTAAGAACGTGTTACGTCTACCACTCAGGTATTAATCACTCAATTTATTAGAAATATAATTGGTCTTGTTTGGAATCTTCCACTAAAGGATCTGCGAGACCAAGCCGCCTGGAACGTTTCCAATTAACTATTTAGTAGAAGCTTTAATCGGAGGTTCTCACTTCGTTTCTATAATGGATTGTTGCAAAACATTCGTGCTTGTCGTTAATACGAAAGTTGAATATGTTTGTCAATTGTTGACTCCCGTTGAGCTGGATAACTGGCGTTAGAACGTTTTTGTGAGCAGCTGAAATAAAGGTATAGCATCGTTCGATTTGTGATTGTCTCATAATAAATCTCTACAAAAGACATATTGGTATTGAGAAAAGTTTAATTTTAGTTTAGTTCCACAATATCGACACAATTTAATATGCCGTGTGTGTAATACGAAACACATTTATGTCAGATTAAAAAAATGAGGTTTGGGGCATTAGTAATGACACTATTTTTTGTGAGAATACGAACATGGGTGGAAAATGTGAATCATACATATGAAAGGACAAGGTAAAAAAAAGTAAGCGCATGGACTTTTAACATCACACCAAAATTGCCGATCTCATATTTCTTAATGTATTTGAAATTAGAGTACTGGTTTCATGTTCCAAAGTAATTTAGCGTTTACGAGTTCACAACATTCCAAAAGCATTACATATTCGAAAGACATTTGCTCCATTTCCGTATGTGCCACATCGGTCCGCACACTCACAGGCCGTCACGTGCGTTGCTAATCACTGGTTGCTACGCGACCTCGCAGAAACTCTCCTGTGCATCTCGAGACTGTCTGGTATGGAAGGGCATTCTTCCCAAGAGCTTCCACCAATTCCTTTGAT
>BLKR01012975.1:0-14588 GCA_011170035.1 Teleogryllus occipitalis | reverse complement strand
TCCGACACGTGTAAATCTGTTCTATAGGCGCTCAAGGAAACTTTTTTAAAAGCGTGGAACAACAAAAATTGTCAAAGTTTGGAGCATTAAAGTAAAATACAACCTTCGAGTTGAGAACCAAGAAGAAATAACACAAAAGTTTCATGGGAATTTCTTTAGACGAACTCTGCAGAAAGTGATTCGTAGTCTCGAAATATTGAAAAGTTCCACCAGAACAGGTAACTCGTAGGAGTACTGTGGGGAAACAACTCGCGCAACTAATGTCAAATGGATTTTTTGCCACAAGAATTCTGAATAGCCCATATTGCCAAAAATTTTGCAGTCTGTTCCCATTCGAGGTAAAGTAGCCATAATTAATAACTAATTCCTAAGTATATTCAAATTAAGAAAATAACACTATGAAAATAAAATTAGACTCATTTTTACTTTCTCGTATACGTACTACGTGGTATACCGGGTATAGAGAAAGTTATGCAATTCTGCGAGCGAAAAAACCGCGAATTTTTGTCAGAAAAAAATTCATTTCCGAGCCCTGTTAACGAAAAAGTGGATAAATGTACTTGCTAAAATTAAGAAAAAATATCCCCTAACACATGGTGTAGCTAGAATCCCTGTTTTGTAGGTCCTTGTTAGATATGCACTACAATTAAATGCTTTCCAAAGAGATTCACTGAAAGAATAGAATTAAAATATATTTTCTATATACTTCAATTCTGGAATACAGAAAACTTACTAGGCAACCTTTTATTCACACAGCATGCAGCATAGAATATTACTCACACAATCATAAACAGTTACTATCTTTGGAGACATGTTCATAAAAGCTTATATTTGGTACACCAAAAAGGGAGGCACAAAAACCATTCGGTAAAAATTTACTTTAACAAAAACCCTGCGTTATAAAAAGAAGGAATTTAAAGTGTGCAGAAAGATCGTTTGAGAGCTCACCGGCAACGGATATAATAAAATCCCGAAAATCCCTCCCTTATCTCATCTTAAGCCCACGCTCTCCTGAAAGGAACCCAGGTAGACCTTGGGACATATTTTATGCATCACACACAGAACCGAGGCTGCGTCGGCAACCGATAGTAAGCCATACGAAACAAAGGCAAGCTTAATGGAGCCACGCTCGCACACGCGTACGCTCGCTGGCAGGAGGGGAATGGGTGGCGTGTGCGGACACGTCGGATAAATACAAAATTCATGTGAGATTGAGGCGGACAAAGCCGAGCTTCTTTGCCGATCCTGGGCCGTGCGGAGGTGGGGGAGCTGAGCCAGGTTCCCGGTACAAAGTGAGGCTGGCGCGCTTTGCATACCTTTAATGCCTCAACTTGGGCGAACAGGTGCGTGCTGTCAAGTGGCAGCGTGCCAGGAGGAGGACGCGCCCCTTAAAGGAAGGAAGCAAGGAACTTGCACGTGCGTGCCGTGACAGTTCGGAGACGCCCGCTTGTGCGAAGAAGAGCAGTCCCACCCACACCAAGCTCCAAAATTCAACTTGCGGGACTTTCCTTGAATTTTTAAAGGGCATGCGGAAGGATTTGAAGCAGGACAATTTGGAAGTACAAGTACACGACCTACATACTACATCATTCACATCACCACCCCCCATCGCGATTCTTGTTATCATTGATCTAAGAAACTGCAAAATGGCATCCTCACAACAAAAATTAAAATGTGATTTCATAAAATTCCTAACTTTTACTAGAGACCCATTTTAACTGAAAACATCACATAAATGAGAAAATTATACAAGCAAAAATTAAACTACACCGACTTAAACCAATAATCAACAGACTTCCAAAATTACTCTAAAAATACAGTTTTCTACTTCACAAAACCATCACAAAACCAACTTTTATATGCGTGCCCAGTACGCATGAACGCTGCTAAATCGAGTAACCACAAACTTCACCTAGTGCCAAATCAGTCCTTTGCACCATCACGATCGCTCCATGGTACATTTCCAATGCCCCCCTTTACAAAGAATTTCAGATATATTTAATCAATTACATCAAATGTATTATAGAAATTTTACACACTGATCTTTGTATTAAATAAATAAATAATAAAAATGAAACCATCGACGTCATTTTCGGTTTTCATTATAGAATTAACTACATAATAATACTGAAAATGTAATCTGCACCCCTTTCGCTGGTTATATGAAATGAACATATGTTACTAATTATTCCTGTGCATTCCACGAATTGTGACCCCACTATTCTTAGGAATTCATGGAAAATAGCGTTTATTGTTAATTGGTACCGGGGGGGGGGGAAATTGAATTGTTTTGCTAACGCTACCGTTGTGGACGTATATGCAACGTATTTCTGTGTTGTTCTTAACATATGAGTAAAGTATTTGCTCGATTTAACGTTTATTCTATTGAAAATAAGCGTTTATAAAACTTACAAACCAAATATATTTATTTTTGGCAACAGTTATTATAAAGCTGTGGTCCGCTGCAAAAAGCAGCTAGAGGGGCGAAAAATGTCACATTTCCCGTGAAATGTAGCAGTAGCTTAAAGATAAGAACGATTACATTTTTCGAAGTAGTCAAAATCTACGCAGGGAAATTGATACTTCACAATTATCCCGTGCAGAAACTCGAAATTTAGTAATTTTAGAAATACATCTAGTATCACAATGTAGCTATTCTTCCTATGGCTTGGGTGTTACGACAATATGGGTTATCTTAATACAAAACACGAATTGTGATAGTATCCTTGAATAATAGATAATTCCTTTAAACAAATTTTCCGTGTGTTAATTTTCTTTGTTTACAATGATTTATTCTTATACCTTTGACCTAAAATATGTTGTTTTGTTTTAGAATACATTCTGCTTTACAGTATACACATTAAAAGCTCATTACACAATTAAAAACATATTTCAAGTCTCAGAAAATATTTTATAAATTCTGAAGAAATTGTAGACTTAAGAGAAAAGAATTTTCTGCATTAATACCAGAACTGTTATACCAACCTGAGTGTAGGTTTAGAAATTAGTGTAGGTGTAGGTTTAAAAATTTAGTTATCCTGAAGTAAATGAAACTGGTCAATTAATTTAAACGTTGCTCAAGCAATTCATATAGAAATATACGCGTGGTAAAGGAATACTTATAAGCCCAGCGCTCTCTCTGAAGAACGCGTTTTAGAACAAATTATATATTTTTCACAATTTTCCTCCGAGAAATGAAACTTGCATACTGGAACGAGCGTTGCCGATAGTTTTAAGTATCAAGAAAGACATTTTACAAGTCACGATTCAGTGTGATTTCCACGAACATATACTCTTCAGGTCTCAGGAGAAAAGGAGATCAGTAGCCTCTACCAAATTACAAAGAAGCAGTTTCTGCGCAATAATAGAAAATTCCAAAGACCCCTCGAATGTTCCCACAACGTCCGGCGGAGATCTGTGAAGGGGCCCGGAGAAGAGAGCTCCAAGGGCAGAGAACTGTCTTCCGGCGGCACGCGAAACGGCCGTGTCGCGGGACAGGGAAGGGGGCCGGGCCATCAGAAGGGGACAAAGGCCTGCAGCGGGGAGGGGTAGAGCGGAGCGGGTTCTGGCAGGGGGGAGGGGTAGCGCGGATCGGGGAGGGAAATTGCGGAACAAGGAGGCGCAGTGCCGAGCTGAAGAGGCAGCGGGGAGGGACAGCGCAGAGCGGGGACAACAAGCGTGGAGCAGGGAGGGGCAGCGCGGAGCGGGGAGGGAAATCGCGGAACAAGGAGGCGCAGTGCCGAGCAGTAGAGGCAGCGGGGAGGGACAGCATGGAGTGAGGGGGGCGGAGCGTGGAGCGGTTGGGGGGTGCGGGAAGCGGCAACGCGGAGTGTGGAGGGGAATCAAGGAGCGGGGTCCCCGGCTCGAGAGGACGTGGCGAGCCACCGGCGGATGGGCGCATGCAATCAGAACGCCCTCCAACTTCCGCTCGGCCCGGCAAAGCACGCGTAGAATTCGAAGGCAAACATCCCTTATTGCAATTAAGGAATGTAATTACAGATGGCCGGTCCTCGCTCATTTATGCGCTGCGCTGAGTAATTTACAAAAGCAATTCTTCACAGAAGTAAGATGTTCTTAATAAAAGATCTTCAAAGAGACTCTTTACAATGACAAGCACTAATTAACTTGAACATTTTGGAGAAATCTTTTTCTGAAAATGAGATATTTGAGATACGTAAGTAAGTGATAGAGAAAGCACACAAAATAGATTAAATTTTTGGAAAATATATTTTTAAAAAATCAGTCCGATTATTAAGTATGAAGGAAAACGAAGAAAAAGTTTGTGATAAAGCATGTGTCTGAAGCAATGCGCCAGTCATGAGAAACATACGTTGGTGCACATAAAAATAATCAAATTTTGTTATATTAAAAATCGAAGCTTTTTTAATTCACACATTTACAACATAACCCAAGGGAAATAACCGCGTTGCCAATCGGTGGCATAATCATGACCGGGGATAGATGGGCCCCAAAGAATGGGTGATCACCCCTATTTGACCCTGGGGATGGGTGTGGAAGCACACTAGATTAATAATGATCTCACAGGGCCTGTAATTCATTGCTACGTTACGACTCCGATAGTCAATTAAAAAATATGCAAGAAGAAACAGGTAAATTATGGTCTAGCAAGATTTTATTCTTTCTACATGCAAGAACATTTGAAGTTTCAAATTCACACGAAAATGCGTCATGAAAATTTCAACGTTATATTCCTCTTTATCGGAAGTCATGGGCTATTGTGATACATCGTTCTCAGGTAAGCAATGTATCTCAGGTAAGCAAGGTAATGGACGTGATAGAGTTAGTTATTAAGATATAATGTTCTCGGGTACTTAATATTTTACTGCTTTTTCAGATACTTAATATTGTACTTGGGAACTGCTTAAATCAAGATAAGTACGACGAAAAAATCAATGAAATACGTAGAGAAAGTAATATTTATGTTCATTGAATAGTACATATTCAAATACTTGGAAAGCGACTCTACTACTCACTCTCACTACTATAATCAACATTCTCTTATCATGAATACAAAACGCAACTGAAAGCAGAAGTTGTCTTCTCTCAGGTTCTCTCTCTCTTTCTCCACACTATTTACAGCATCCAACGCTCCCTCTCAGCAACATCGGCGTGTGCGCAGCGTTGTTATGCGCGTCGCCCACGCTTCCGACTGCATATTTTTAGCTTAATGCTCTTATTACTCTCCAGTAAACTGTAATTGTAATCTTATTAAATCTTCGCACGAGTCCTGGAGGCGCCACGCCTTAAGTTGCAGGGCGCAGAAAACTTGGACCAACTTCTTCGTCGCCTTCGGGTCCCCTCTTCACCACCAAAAGCCCTCTTCCCGCTTGCCGCCTTGTCCCCTCCCCTCTCCCCGCACGCCCGCTCGCCACCTACCTGGCGGCTCTCAGATTAATTAAATGATCATTATGGTCGTTACACGCGACTGTCAAACACGGAAAGTTTGCCAGGCAGAAAATGCGGCGACGAACGACGAACTGGAGGGAATTTTGGTGATGAGCGATTGCACTCGACGAGAGGTGGGCTTTTAATTTCTTAATGCGCGTTGGATCTGCCCTGAGTACTGTCGACCTACGCGCGCCGTGTCAAATTAAAATGAGCTAAAAATAAATTTCTTTGATCTGGTTCTCTAACTTCTTGCTTTAGGACAATCGGATAAAAATATAGATATCTATGTTGATTAAATGCTCATTTCATACAGTAGTGTAATTAATTTTGATTGATTGATTGATTAGATATTCCGGGCGCGTCAACTTCTAAAGACATTAGTCCCGTAAGTGTAGTGTATTTTTTCTTGGGAGATGTCGGTGATCTTCCTCCACTGGATGGCAAGATCGGGCGCCGACCTACCGTTGGCTAGCGAGGTTTTCCGGAACCAATATTTCCAACTAGCGGGGCACCGCCTCTGCCGGGACAAGCTCTAAGTTCCCGCCCGGTCTCTCGACGCGTGTGCTAGTGTAGTGCATGAGAGTGTATTTGTGTATGTAAAGGCGATAACAGGGCAAGAAAGATGAAGAAAATATAGCGCGCTGTTCGTGACCCGTTTGTAAGGGTACTGCTTCAGCATTCGCCTGATGTTGATCAGAGAAACCACGGAAAACTAGCGATCAGAGCGGTCGTCCGCTAGAATTCTCCTTCAGACAGCGATTCACTTTGACCTAGCTACCTATCTAGTATGGATAGTCTTGCCACCACCGCGACTCGAAACTGGGACCCCCGGTCAGAGGCACTGCAGTGACATCAGTTAATGCTCTAAGTCACCTCTCCCGGTCATTATATAATAATGTGATTTAAAATAATAAACACATCAATTACGATAACAAGTCGCTGGGGTGGGTCATGAACAGCGTGCTAGCTTCCCGCGGCGCGATCTTGGGTTTGATTCCTTGTAAGGGCAAACACAGTAGTAGTTTTCCAACACGAATGTCTCAGCTTCTATATTGCACGACGAAAGAAAACCTCAGGCAGGTCAAGTATGCTAGATACGATGAAAGGAGCACGTCCAGATCGCCATGTGTCTCTCTTAACTCCAGGTGTGGATATTGAATATAAACAGCGCCCAGGTCTTGCTACATTGCAAGCTGGTAAATTCAGATTAATTCGATCCCAAAATGCCCAATACATACTTCCAATTACGGAAATATATTTACGGAAGGTAATAATTTATATTAAATATAGAAAATATTTAAACACGATCCTGGTAAAGTAACAAATTCTTTTTATTTGAATGACAATAATAGATTGAATATACATTTCATATGCACCATAATTATTTCGATGTTAATTAGTCTTATTTTGCTGCCTGGACTGTACATTTTATTGGCTGGCGTGAACACAACTCATATCACGCGCTGTCAGGAGTAAAATTCTGTCATAAATATGTAATGTATAAGCCAAGCGAGACCTCTCTTTCATAATTTATCTCACATAGTATTCATGTCATATTAAACGTAATTCTTTCTATAAAATTTGGAAGAAATATACGCAGTGAATTGATATACGCAATAATATGCAATAAGCGGGCCTCTCTTTTTGAAGCAATTTGACAGCATTACAAAGAGAATTAACATATGAAATTATAATGATATTCCATATGGAGATTGTTTGCTAATTTTCCCTAATTAAACCTATTACAAAATTTGTCGCATTTTATGATAATTCTCTTGAATGATTATTGAATATATAATTCAAATGCAGTTTGAATTTCCTGGTATACTACACAATGGATTTTTATACTTTCGTGTCATTACACACTCGCTCACTTTACATGCTCAAATTCGTTTCTTTTTTTTATTTCTATGTTTATTTTATTCTGATAGTTAATGTATACTCACAAAAGTAATCATTAGATGTGGTTAGATGTCAACACAAAAAAACTAGATCTATTAAAGAAAACTCATTTTGATATTTTAAACAGTTAATTTAAAACTTCTTATTGACCAAACAATTTGTGTGTTTTGCAAACAACATAATATTTTAATACTAATGTTTGGTATTTTATAAATTACAATGACCAAATGTTTGTTGTGTAAAGGTCATGAAAGTAAACACAAAAGTTTAATGTTGGTCATGTATAATCCAATCGCCAGTACGTCCTCCGACATAATTCCTTCGGCGCCAAGCAACACTCAGAAGGAAGCGAGCGAGTCGAACAGTCATTAGCAGACCGTTATCAATCCCATTACAAGCAATACCGTCATTATCACTAGCATAACCGGAGGGGACGCGCAGCCTGCAGATATAAGATTAATGAAGCTCGTTAGTTAGGATTGCAATTTCGTGTTATAATCATTTGCCAAACGGCGGGATTAGGGCGTGTGTGCTTGGCCTGCCACTGCATGCATCACTCGATGTTGCAGTCGCTCGCGAATCGATTAAGTTCGGCTATGAGGGAGGTGCCGGCGCCCAAGCCGACGGCCTGTCGCAAACCTCGGCCTCCTCTCCCGGCTCCCAGCCCTTCCGACTATCCGCCTGCCTATTCGCCCGTCCGTCCGTCCGTGCTACCGCCCGTTCGCTATCTCCCCGCCGCCGTGCCGCCGTGCTACAATTTAAATTGCACACATTAATCATCTTGTAAATGGAAGAGATTTGGCAACTGACACACAATCGCTCACGGCCCCGCCGCCGACAGGTTGGTTGCTTACTCGTTTATAGAGCACGGCTGCGTTGGCGGCGAATTGCCGCAACACGCACGCTTTATTTATTCCTTTCTTTGCTTCGTTGGCGACAGCGCGTAAACAATTTCACAATGGTTCGTGTAAATTTTAACGAGTTGCTGAATAACTTATGAGATGTAAACATTTGGTGTATTAATAATTTTGTACTTAGAAACGGTTTGCTGCGCTAACGTCCCACGCACAATTCCATAGCATGTGTTATATTACATTACATAAGTAATAGAGAGAAACAATTCTCAAGTTTTGAATTAAGTAAAAAATTTGACAAAATAATTGAAAATATCACCTATTTTAAATATCGTTTTCAAGCTTCCATAACATTAAATACCATCTAAAAATACAACCGTACTGCAATTATGACAGTATCATTTCGGTATTATATGTCTACAGATACTAAAATCTTAATTTCGCATTAAAAGTCTTAATGACTTACGTGGTCAGGGAACGAAACTTTTAACTGAAATAAAAAGCACACTTCAATTAAATAACTTCTTACGAGGAAACAGGAGAATCTCAATATTAGAGGAACGTTATTAAGTCCACTACCAGTTTTGCAGTGAAAAGCATTTTAAAAGGTAAAGCATATTATTATCGTCAGAGTACATCATAGATTCTGATGAATTGCGTTTTTGTTTTGTACTGAATACAGTTTTATGTAACTTGTAAGTATTGTCACTGTAGCTTACGAAAAGGATTTATAAGTATTATTCAAAATCAAAATTTGTATTAAGGAGTTTCCCTATATATTTTGGTAAGAAATTTCATTTCACGCATTCCATTACCCTGTGAACCTATACAGACACTGGTAGTGCACTGTACAATTTCGACATTGCCGTTAGAAAACGTAATGAAACGAATTCGAAGACTAATACATGCAACCAAGTTCACAAAGTCTCAATGAAAAATAATATTCAAAACGAATTAATAATATGCTCACTAATTCTTTCCCCACTTAAAAGAACAAAACACTCTCACATGAAGAGCACTAACTATCCATATTCTTCTCTAATATGCAGAGAGGACATCGCTCACTAGTAAACAAAACATTTTCAATCAACATGTTCGTAATCATGTCAATAGTAACATCCAATCGAAAATGGTTATTAATTAATACATTGATCATACAACATCTCATTAACACCTGATCGCATGTTGTTCCAAACTCTACCATTATTAATTCGAGTAGCATTTTGTGAAACCGAAGTGGTGAGGGTTCACACACGTAAATGATAGATGGCGAGTAACCGCTGTTGCGGTCGTCCGCCTCGCAGCTGCAAAGAGCAGCTGGTGATGCCTATCAGGTCGACTCGAGAGCCAGTGAAAGGATTCACGGGTTCCAGAGGGATGAATGGCACGCGAGTAGCGGAAGCTGGACCAGAAATGTTGGCTATGGAAATTTCGAGTATGGTGTGCGTTTACTCAGTTCGGCGACTCGCGTATTTCGTTTGTGAATGTTGGATATCTACTGAATCTCATTGCTTTCACGGTTCCAACTATAACGCATATCATGTGAGATATAGGTGCTGAATTGGTGGAATTACCTCCAAGGTCTGTACCATTACTAATTTGACTTTGAGAAAGAATATCTATAAGTGTAGATTGCGACTAACTTCAACGCAATTTTAATCATATTCAGAGAATATCAAAGGAAATATTTTCCTAAAAATAGTATTACTATATATATATATATATATATATATATATATATATATATATATATATAATAGTAATACTATTTTAGAAAATATTTCCTTTGATATTCTTTATATATATATATATATATATATATATATATATATATATATATATATATATATATATATATATTGTAACGTCATACCCTCCGTGAACTCGATTTTATTAATCAAAGCATTAGGCGCAGCGCCGACCTTCGGCTCGCTACCTCCACGGCCGACAACCGCCGGTAGTTATGACCCCCGCAGGGACCTGTCGCCTGCGACGGTCTGTTTTGTGCAACTCAGGCTTCAGGTGCCAGCCACGTTCCCACGCCGCATCGGGGCACCGCGAAACATTCACAGGGCAGTCGCCTTATTTTTTCTAAGGTGGACCCGCCCCGCCCAGCGCCTGCGCTCAAAGGACTAAAGAATAATTTCAAAGATAGAGGCCGCAGCTGCACTGCATTCCACCGACCGCGTACACCCCACCCCCATGCAGTAACTTTCGCAGCAAAAATGAAACGGCTTTTTTTTTGTGCCATACGAGCAAGTGATCCATTGGTTCGAGTGTCGCCCCGCCACCACTCCCGATAGCTGATTTTAAGCAATCAGGGTGAGATACTCGGATCAGAAGAGGGGGGACAAGCCTTCGTTTTGTCGCGAGCGAGGTTCCAAAATGGGCTCCCAGCTCGGTCTTCGAACTTGGTTACTTCGCAATTATCAATTTCATTCGAGCTTTTACTGAGTTCATACGTCTGACTTGTGCCTCGAACATGTTTTCAAAATTCTCACTTAAGACTTTGCATTCGGTAGATGAACTTCTACAATAGACCTTGGGCTTCGCAGATGCACTCGGAGGGGCTTGAATTTCGAACTCACACGTGGGACCACTGATGTCTCAAAGACGCATTTATGTTGTTTAATTTTGGCACTAAACTTGTGCTTAGAACTCCATCACTTGAGTTCACCGTAACAAGCGCTCAGAGACGGCACTTTGGTCGCGTTCTTGCCTGATTCGGGAAGCGAATACAGCTCAACGCCATATTAGCGCGACATCGCCGACGTCACAGTGGGTCCTATGGTCGTGCACTGTCGTCCCGTGTCCTGCCTGGGCGAACGGGGGGCGCGCCCGCATCCCACCGCCTCCCGCTGCGCTACAGACCCAGCCGGCACCCAGCTGTCAGGAAGGAAGTCATCACGCCAATAGCAGTAAGACTTTTGTGAACCGCTCCCCGTCAGCTTCTATTCCCCACCGAGGTATGGAAAGACTATAATGAAGGAAGCTCAGACGGTAGATGCCACCAATATGGCATGTTTTTTCATCGGCAAATAAATTGTTGATTTTTGTTTGTGATAGTTTCAATTAGGATAGTAAACCGCAATTACTCTATCAAAATGTGTAATAATTTTTGTAAATTCAATCATTCGCATGCTCATCATCATCTTAATTTTGTATTAAATGTGTTATCAAATTTATTTATGTGTTTCATTGAATATACAATCCCACAAAGAACCGCGGTAGGTTATATATTGTAATTTATACCAACAATGTGAACTATTGTCATCATCAACTCGTATAACAAATAAGGAGGAAAAAGAGATCAAGTATAGCCTGGCAATTTCAGCACTCTTTGTTTCTCACCTACAGACGCCCACGCCTGCGATCCCGTCGCCGCTGCCACCGGCGCTGCATTATTTAAAGGGCGCGATGGGCCGCTCGAGAGCATAAAGAGTGCGAATAAACAGTCGCCCACGCACCTCACCCTTCCCGCGCCATCGGGCACATCAGCCTCGCCTCCGCTGGCGGCGTGCGCTCCAACATCACGGGCGCTCTATCACTTGTATCATTTATGGTGAATAGATTCCTTTTACATTTCTCACATTCAGTTGATATTAACAAATGAGGCGTCGAACAAAAGAACATTTCACGGAGATATGATGAATTGTGCTTTCAGTTTATAAATATGAAGAATATGTTAAAAAAAGCGCGACTAAATTAGGCAGGAGTAACGGCAATCCGACAGACACGGACAACTTAACAGATTGTTTCCTGAAACATCGATCGAAGTCGATCGTCGAAATCGATCATAAGCCAAAAACAGAGTCCTAGCCGTAATATACAGATCGTTTGGGACCATTTCATATTTTTGGAGTTCTGTTCTTTTGGTTACTCACACTCTGTGGTAAAAATGAACAGCGGCTTGCATAATTTAGAATTCTTTGTGAAATTTATTTCTAAGTGAATTTAAAAATAGGGTTATACAAAACTTTGTAGAAATAAAAACGTTTCTTTTTTCCATCGTAAGAACTTGGGAAAATGAGGGGGGAGGGGTAGAAGTGACAGTTTTCGCACGGGTACGCTAGTTCTGAACAAAACTCCAATCAATATTTACGAACAACAATTTTCAATTGGTGAATCGTCGTTAATCTAATTCATGTAATCAGTCATCGTAAAGCCGTCTGTCAAGTAAAGTAAGTCAAGTAAAGCCGGCTGTCCCATGTTAGTATATTTACTGCATGTAAAAGATCCTCAAGCCTAAATGATGCCTCTGAGCTAAATTCAAAATCGCCTGATTCGTCGCTCAAGTAATACCTTCTTTCTCCCATGGTTGGTGAAAGGAGCGTAGCGGAATTTGCGTGGTCAGGCGGAAGAGCAGGCCTCATGGCCTGAGTCTCGCCACGTAAAATAAGGCACATTCAATTCAATTCAATTCAATCGTAATCATTAAAAAATTGGCAAATATATTAATATATTTTCCGTAAGTAAGATCAATAATTTTCTAGACATGAATTAGTGAAACTGCTTCTCGTCTTATTTCGTTAACTGCAATAAAGATTCCTGAGTTCTTTATTCTTGTTTATTTCTTATAACTACTCATCGTCGATAAAATGTTGCATACACCAGTATTATTTTTTTAGCAACTATTTATTCTATAGTTCTCTATCAGGTATCATATCTATCAATATATCATAGAATATTCGTGTAAAACATAATTCAGTAGCTAAGTAAGCTAAGTTTATTACCGTTCTTTGATTCATATGAAGAGACATTTTAAAAGCAAAAAATTAGAAATGAAAAGAAAAAGTCTAAACATTGAATATATTTAACGCAAAATTACGCGAAAACTGCTCATATTTTCGAAAAAAAAGTACAATACCTTTTTTCAAGACCTATATTTAAAGAACAGATTTCATTAAGGAAAAAATCTGGATCTTCAATGTTGTAGTTTTAAGAAAGACGATGAAAAACTTTTTGAATTCATACAATTTTTGATAAATCAGGGATTCCAATTTTCTCGCCTTCACATCTTAAGAAGAAAACGTCTCGTAAACGAGCACCGGAAACGGCAAATTTTCAAGAGAAAAACTTATTGCCTGGACATGGCAACGAAAAAGTAGAGAAATCGTGTTCCTGTAAGTAGTAATTTACTTCATCTAATACGTTGAAGAGTCAGAATGCATGCAACGCTAGCGCTCGAACCGTTCGTATTTTCAAAAAACCTTTGGCCAAAGTTTTGAAGACGCCGGATGATGTATTTAATTCCTCAAATCTAAAGTTGCAGAGTGGATTCACAAAATGTAGAATTCTGGTCATAAAGGACATATCTGGTAAAGAATGAGAATCACAATTGGAAAATAATCTGTCACAGGGCCTTTTACAATTTTTTCTAACATTCATATTAAATTGTATTTTTCAAATTATCCTAAAAAAATAATACAAGAAAATGCAAGCAGAATAATATAATTTATTTCTTTGCATTCACAGCTTTATTGCGAATATTAATATTAGAAAGAGTTTGTTAATGTTGATATGTCAAAGTGAAAGCCTCATAAAAACGTGGCATATTGCAATAAAGCTTAAGCTAAAACAATATTGTTTTTACTATTGAAATGTTTGACTTCCATAGATTTAAATGTTCAATTTAATTTTTCACATAAGAAGCTTTCCTCGCTAACAATGTTATTGTTACCAGTTTCTTACTAGTGAACAGTTTAGAGATAAATCGTAAACACCGGTATTAAGTACTCTGTTCCTAAAGAGACAACTCAGAGCAGAGGTCATGGACATCGCAGAAATGCGATAGAGCGCGAGAGGCAATGCACTTTCGACGCGTCACACACCACGCCAATGCGCCGGGGAAAATATATAGGCGGAGCGTTGATAAACGGCGTATTACAAATCATAATCACGAGTTTGGCACATTTGCATAACCGCAATAGTCAATACTCATTTGCATTAACATACACGCAGGGCAGTCGGAGGCTTTGGTCCGGTTTGCGCGCCGCAGAACAAACTGACCGGGCAATATAAATAGCGAAGCCGCCGTTTGGGGCGACGCCGTTGTTATTTAACCCTCGCTGCGGCGACGCGCAGCCACGCCACTGCCCGCTCGCCCCGCCCGCTCCGACCGCCCGCACCGGCGGCCCGCCCGCTCAGTTGCCAGCCTGCTCGGTCGCCAGCCCGCTCCGTCGCCGGCCTCCTCGGTCGCCCGGCCGACCGGTCGCCCGGCCTGCTCGGTCGCCCGCCCGCTCGGTCACCCGCCCGCTCCGTCGCCCGCCCGCTCGGTCACCCGCTGCTCGGTCGCCCTCCCGCTCGGTCGCCCGCCCGCTCGGTCACCCGCCCTTCGGTCGCCTGCCCGCTCCGTCGCCGGCCTCCTCGGTCGCCCGGCCGACCGGTCGCCCGGCCGACCGGTCGCCCGGCCGACCGGTCGCC
>BLKR01012974.1:0-14596 GCA_011170035.1 Teleogryllus occipitalis | reverse complement strand
CCGCGTCGGTGCTGCTCCGAAGGCCACCCGGTCTTCTTTGTGCCCGCCACCAGATCCAGGGACCAGTCTTCTTTGCGCCCGCCACCATATCCACGACCCAGTCTTCTTAACGCCGCCACCAGATCCACGTCTCGTCTTAATTTCGCCCACCTATCTTGCGACACGCGTACGCGTATTGCCCAGTCTCTCTGCGTGTGCTAGCTGGCATGTCGTTTCACTAACTCGCACAGTTCCGCAGTCGCGGCCACTATTCTGCTCCGTCCTCAATTTTCACAGTTCTTACAACCATCTCATACAGTGTTCTACTTAAATCACGTAGTCTCGTAATTATATCACTTCTCCCACCTCCTAACGCCTCAATAACTACTACGGCTTCTCTCCAACAACTACCCCGCTATCTGACTCGACCTTTCACCTCAGCGTCTCACACCGTTTAAATGGTGACGTGACGTCACGGTGCAACCCTGCCGCGCTGCCCATAATGCGGAAGTACACCGCTGCCGCGCTTCAGGCCGCAACTAATAGGTAGCGCATTTTGCGATCTGTAATCGGCTTTCTGGTATTCCTTCGATCTTCATATCACCGCCGATGCTGGGTGGGCGTTGTGGGGTTTGTGGTGATGCCTCAAACGTCGCTATATATATATATATATATATATATATATATATATATATATATATATATTGAAACGCGCCGCGTTTCTGCAAAAAAGTGTAGTTTGAATAGCGCGGGTGCAGCAGCGGAATGCCGACTGCATTGTTGTTGAGTCAGTCGCGGGAAGCGCGAGAGGGTGGCAAGACCGAGCGAGAGGTCGGTGAGGGTGTGTGTGAATGGTCGGGGAAAGAGGAGGAGGCTAGTGGCTAGTGGAGGCGTGTTGTGTGACGGGAAAAAGTGAGTTAGGAGAAGTGAAAGAACGAGGTAAGAGAGTGAACGGGATGCTAAAGTTGTAATGTCGAACTGTGAAATACAGGGAGAGGAACTGGAAAGTGAGAAATCGTAGCGGGGGAAGAAACACTCGCACGTGAGGTTGATGTCGGCGACGGGGACTCGCCACGTGTTCCCTTGAACACTACTACTGTAATAACACCAACGGGAAGAACTAACGAACTGCGTCGTGCATCAGTGCCACAGTGGGAATCTGAGGTCAGTTAACAATTTGTGTGTTCGGTGAATTGTGAATGTCTGACTGATTCAAAAACACAATAATACTCGAAGTTGAAGCAATGATGGCGTCGCATGGCGCAAGGTCTTCGTTCCATGCCCCCACCAAAATGGCCGGCCGGCAGAACAGGTCTCAGTTTATAGTTTTGGTACCGAAACAGGTTATAATACAGTTTGGGGATTAATGTACGAAGCCCATTATGGTATAATAAATTGGTTGCTTAATATCCAGCAACCCTTGTGTTTTTCCAATGTTTGTTTTGCATGAACTCTCAGGGACCCATTTACGAATCCCGAGTACCTGTACCCCTTCAAACTATTTGAATTTATTGGAACGCACCCGGATTACCAGGTACGTCACAATATATATATATATATATATATATATATATATATATATATATATATATATATATATATATATTGAAACGCACCGCGTTTCTGTCTAAAGAAACGGCGATACAACAAATAAGAGTACGCGGCAAAACGGTTGCCAGAGGGCGCCCGCTAGCCACAAGAAACAGCTACGGGCGGCGAAGTGTTGTCGGTTGGCCGAAGGCGTGAGAAAAGACGCCGCGAGGCTTCAGTGTACGGCCGGACGCCTGTAAGGAAGGAAGTACCTGGGGCTGCTCCGCGTTCGAACAAGGTAGAATAGTGTCGCGAACGAATGAGCACTGCCAAAAGTGATTGACGGACGAGTTGTGCTAGATATAACCATCATTAGTGGCTCGGACGTAGTGCCAGAGTAACAGCTATTATCCGGGGTAGTACTGATCGAGAGAACTTGTGTGCAGAGGAGTACGCCACGAGACTAATAGCCTGGTGAAATGGTGAGACACGTGCTAGTAAACTGTACCTTGAATAATTAGTGGCGTTTGTCAGCTCGCGGAAGGTGACATCGAGTAGATCTGGGTGAACTGGAAAGGAATTCAGCGGGGAGGCGCAGAGGCACCGTGGGAAGATTACGCTGGAGAAAGTGCTTCGGAAACGCAGCGCATCGCATCGGCTGGCCCCCAGTGGAGCGGGCATAGGCAGCACAGCGAAGGAGTACGAGACAACCCGGGAGTCCCCGAAGCCGCCGGCGCTCGAGGGGGGAGTATTAAACGGTATATATTTTCTCGATCGATGTAAGATCGAAAGAACTAACAGTGATTCTGGGTGAGGTAAAGAAAAGGATAAAGACAATCACAGATATTTGTAATCAATAGTGATTTGTTTAGAATAATAAATAATTCATGTTTATTTTGTTCACGGAACAATGGTATCTGATTAATAACCCCGAGCCCATTCACGAAAAAGAACACCTGTCCCTTGCAAATAAATTTACTGCGAACAAGCCGGGTTTACCGGTTCGTCTCAATATATATATATATATATATATATATATATATATATATATATATATATATATATATTGTGACATACCGATATGTCACATGAATATAAACTAACATTTATTTGAAGACAATATGGTGGAATATGCATTAAGAAGTTTAGACGATCGAAAGGTCAGCTACATCAAAATATAACGAACGCATGGATTGGCTGGGTGAGAGAAGGACGGTCAAATGTTATGAAAAAAAAGAAGGTAGTTTAATACGAAGCTTCGAGGGGTGAATCATGCAGGAAGATTGCATTCTGACCGGCATCGCGTGTCTGAACGGATCGTAGGTCGTGAGAGGGAGCGAGTGGAGTGCAGATAGTCAGAGTCGGGTTTTCAGATCGTGAAAGTTTAAGGACAGTAAATAATATTGCAGATATTGCATGTGGAAGTAATATTGATGCATAAATTGGAACTTTGTCGGGAGTGGTGATTGAGTTATAGGTTTCGGGACTATGTCATTGGACGTAATCGGGACTGATAATTTTGATAGTTTGACACCATCTTGGATAGGAGCAGAAGAGGATTTCTTGGAACTTTGGACTACGGCAAGCTCGCAAGATATTTCGACTGAGAAGTCTTCGAGGGACATCAACGAAGAATAGATAAGTTAACCGCGGTATAAAACTCTAAATTCAAAGATATCTTAATAAAAGGCCTAACATCAAAATCATTTATTAAATTCACTATATTGTTTGCAAAAAGGTAACAATAAACTTTGTTAAATTTTGTTCTTTAGAAAAGAAAGTGATCTTTCATTTAGTCAATCCAAACAGTAATGAACTAGGAATTAGAATAATTCTATTTCAGATTCCCAGCAGCGCTGTATAGTCTGCGGATCCTATAATCCCTTATAAAGGTAATAAGAATTATAATATATCGTGACCCATTGACCCAGCAAGCCGGACGCTAAGATCTTTGCAAGATATTAAAGTAGAGAGAAAATTTGTATATCACAAAATGGCGCGCCAACGTGATGCATAATTTGTTATAATTTATAACAATTGGTGACACGGATAAAATTAGTCTTATAAATTATAATAAAGTGATCCAAAGGGAATCTGAAATTTATGGATTGACATTTGAAATTAATTGTTAATTATAAGAAAGAGCCAAGACCATTTCATTGGTGTGATTTTAAAATAATTTAACAGAGAGATTTTAATTTGTATTAGAATTCAAAATGGATACTAGGAGCAAAAAATTGCGTATGGAGAATGTTAATGTAGATGATATGGCGTCTGCTAATACTAATCCCGAGGGAGAAATCTCGCGTGAAATTATTGAGATTGAACCACAAGAAAAGGAAATAATGGCTGCACCGTTAGGAAATATGGACCCTAATAATTTAATTCTTAAAATGTTAGCAGAAATGAACGCAAAACTTGAGCATAATAATACTAAATTAGAGGGAATTACTTCAGATATTAATACTAAATTAGAGGGAATTACTTCAGATAAATACTAAAGAAAAAAATAACGCTAAATTGGAAGGAATGACATCGAAAATGTCATTAGAATTGAAGAATTTTCGTCAGGAAATACACGAGGAAATAGTGCAATTACGGGTGGATACATCGGCTGAATTCAATATTATTCATTGTAAAATTGAGTCTTTTAATAATCAAGTCGACCAAATGCAGAGGGAATTAAAAGAATCTGGCGACAAAATTAATTCCAAAGTTAATAATTTACAGGAGAGCGTTGTGACATTGGGACATTTACATGACCAACAATGAGAAAAGTTGACAATCGTCGAATCGCGTGTAGATAACTTAAACGCAATGTCGCTTCAACATGGCGAAAAAATTGAAAACATAGAATCTAAATTAGTTAATTCGGATAGTAAATTAGAAAAACGAATACAGGAGGGACTTAGAAACATTAAAATGGTGCAAGAATCTGAATCTGGGAAATACATGTCGGACATTAAGGACAAGATTGAACAGTTAGAAAACGAATTCATACGTTCGCAGGGAAATATAGCAATGAATGCATCGGCGCTTGTAATACCAAGCCACCTAAAATTTCATGGTGATATGAAAGAACAACCGTGGTCGTTTATTTCAAAATTAGAGAATTATTTTATGATAAATAATATCCCCGAAAGATTAAAATTGCATATAGTAGAACAAGCCATGTCGTCCAAGGCACATCATTGGTTGACCTCTTTAGTACCGGAACCGACTAATTATAAGGAATGGAAGGATAAATTCTTAAAAAGATATTGGAACGAAAGCCACAAGTTTGATCTAAAATACAAATTAATGAGTGAAAGGTATAAGAAGGGTGGTGCCGAGAATATGTGTGACTTCGCAACACGTAAAATAGCAGCATTCAAGGCATGCGAAGACAGAATGGATAGCAATGAATTAATTAGAATTATTATTCGTCAGTTGCCTGTAAATATCCAAAATTTATTGTGGAACTCCATGCCTATTGATTTTGAGGATCTGGTCGAACGTTTAAGTCGATTCGACCAGACATTGAATAGTGATTATGATCGTAGTATCTGGTATCAATATAATGAAAGCAGGAACGAGAATAACAATGGAACGGGAAAAACAATGAATAATTACAACCGCCAAGGAAATTATAGCTCAGAAAGAAAGGATGACAGGGGAAATAGTACTAAAATGGAAAATAAAAAGACAGGAAACGGGTATCCGCGGAGGTTCAAAGAGGACAATAAACGGGAGCATGTGGAAATTAATGCGATTGAACAGGAAAACTCCCAGTGTTCGAAGTAAATGGGCGGGATACTTCGAACGATGATAATGAGGGCGTGATGGTTCTTAAGGAGTTGAATAGCATTGAAGTATCGGCGGAAGATTTATTAAGGGAAGATACGGACGAACGGGCGGAGAATAGCACGTGTTTAATTTTGAAGGGGATATTTCGGAATATACCTGTAGACATTTTAATTGACACAGGTGCTAATGTTTGTGCAGTGTCGGAAAAATTATATGAGCAGTTAAAGAAAAAGGGAAATAAAATTGAGGAGCTACCCACTAGGAGTTTGGATATTCGGACAGCTAATGGAAGGCGCATCGAAACGAGAAGTCGGCAAATTTGGGTGGAAGTGGAAGTCCAAGGGATGACAATTCAGTTTCCGGCAATTGTAGTGAAGAATTTGATTCGTCCAATTATTTTGGGGATTGATGGCCTAAAAATGTATGACGCCAAGGTCAACATAGGTAACAGGAGTATATTGTTACGAGGTGACAAAGGGCAACAACATTGTTTAGGGATCAAAGACCATGAGGGCGAAGATATGTGTATTTGCGATATTGCGGAACAAATTGAAGAGACCAGGGACCAGATCCACGCGGCAGCAGAGGGCGCGGTCGACGAAAACGGAATAGATGCTAGTGAAGCTATTGAAATGTTAGTCAATGAATATAAAGATGTTTTTGGAAGTTCAAGGGAGCCGGTAAAGGGATATCAATTTAAAATTGAATTGATGGATGAGGAACCTTTTAATCTGAAACAATATCCAATCCCCCATGTATATAAAAGCGAAGTACGTAAACAAATAAACACGATGCTTGAGGCTGGTATAATAAAAAAATCGATGACACCGTATGTAAGCCCAATAGTGATAGTTCGTAAGAAAGACAATAAGATCAGATTTTGTGTTGATGCTAGGAAACTCAATAGCAAGACCATCGCTCGACATGAAAAACCGCCGAAATTAGATGAAATGATGTGGAAGGTAAAAGGAGCTCGGATATTCACGGGACTGGATTTTACTGCGTCGTACTGGCAAATTGGACTACACCCAGAATCGCAAAATTTTGTCAGTTTTTCATTTGAAGGCAATACGTATAGTTTTCAGAGGATGGCCTTTGGATTAAAGAATATTAGTGATCTGGGGACGCAATTTACTAGTGGAAAATGGGAACAAGACATGAGAAGAATTGGTATCCAAATATGTTACACGACGGTACGAAATCCTCAAGCTAACCCCAGCGAAAGAATTATGAAGGAGATCTCGCGTTTATTTAGAGTCTACATTTCGGAAAGCCATAACCGATGGATGGAGGCCGTTCCAGTATTGAACTACGTTTTGAATAATGTTCCGCATGGGAGCACGCGAAGCACGCCTATAGAGGTCCACATGGGTAGGAAAGAAAAAATGATCCGTTTCGAAGGATTAGGATACCACCAGATATAAGTGGGATCCCAGATGATGTGAGAGATACGCGAATAATTTATGACAATTTGAGGGAGGCAGCAGCCAAAAGAAAGCTAAAACAGAAGCAATGCTTTCGAGACGAGTATAAGGAGGGTGATGAAGTGTTAATTAGAGTACCTCAAGTGTCGTCAGTGGATAAGAAGCTATTTTATAAATTTTTCCCGTTGTATAAAGGACCGTACCGAATTTGTAAAGTATTAAGCAAGAATGCCGCGATTTTGAATGATGAAAACGGACGACAAATGGGAACATATAACTACAGGAACATGAAGCCGTATATGAGGGACGACACGCATGATTAAATATTCTGGTCATGACAGACATTTGTAAATAGTTGTAAATATTAGGAGTAATAGTTTTTCTTTTGTTATTGTTTTGTTATTATGTGTATTTTGTCAGTATGTGTAGGGAGTTTAATTTAATGTGTATGTGTATTCAATGAAGTTAATGGGGAGCAAATATTAGGCAGAAACGGTTATTAGAATACCTGGTGAAATGGTTATTGTTGGCACATTCCGAAAGGAAAATGTAAATAGTTTAAAGGCAGCAAGAAACAAGACCTAGTGCAGTGCAAAGTGTAAAGTGTTAATATCGTTTAGTGTGAAGAAGCAAGAAGAAAGTGTTCAGTTTTAGTCTTGTCATTTAGTTAGGTTGTAGCAAACCAAATGACGCTTGGAGAGGGGAAGCTGTGACATACCGATATGTCACATGAATATAAACTAACATTTATTTGAAGACAATATGGTGGAATATGCATTAAGAAGTTTAGACGATCGAAAGGTCAGCTACATCAAAATATAACGAACGCATGGATTGGCTGGGTGAGAGAAGGACGGTCAAATGTTATGAAAAAAAGAAGGGAGTTTAATACGAAGCTTCGAGGGGTGAATCATGCAGGAAGATTTCATTCTGACCGGCATCGCGTGTCTGAACGGATCGTAGGTTGTGAGAGGGAGCGAGTGGAGTGCAGATAGTCAGAGTCGGGTTTTCAGATCGTGAAAGTTTAAGGACAGTAAATAATATTGCAGATATTGCATGTGGAAGTAATATTGATGCATAAATTGGAACTTTGTCGGGAGTGGTGATCGAGTTATAGGTTTCGGGACTATGTCATAGGACGTAATCGGGACTGATAATTTTGATAGTTTGACACCATCTTGGATAGGAGCAGAAGAGGATTTCTTGGAACTTTGGACTACGGCAAGCTCGCAAGATATTTCGACTGAGAAGTCTTCGAGGGACATCAACGAAGAATAGATAAGTTAACCGCGGTATAAAACTCTAAATTCAAAGATATGTTGATCAAAGGCCTAACATCAAAAATCATTTATTAAATTCACTATATTGTTTGCAAAAAGGTAACAATAAACTTTGTTAAATTTTGTTCTTTAGAAAAGAAAGTGATCTTTCATTTAGTCAATCCAAACAGTAATGAACTAGGAATTAGAATCATTCTATTTCAGATTCCCAGCAGCGCTGTATAGTCTGCGGATCCTATAATCCCTTATAAAGCTAATAAGGATTATAATATATCGTGACCCATTGACCCAGTAAGCCGGACGCTAAGATCTTTGCAAGATATTAAAGTAGAGAGAAAATTTGTATATCTCAATATATATCAATTGCATATAACAATTTTCTGGAAAATATTCAGAAACATAACTTAACCATACTATCCTAAGACTTTTTATCACTGCGAACTTCTTACCCGCATAATCAGCATGATTGCTGTTACAGTGTTACTTTAATCTGTTCCTTTGTCTACTGAAGGTAACAACGTATGCACTCTGTATATAGTGAATATTCATTTTAGATTGCAGATACCGATTATAATTACTGCGCCCATTCTGCTCAATATTTGTAAGTTAGAATATTCATACATTAAGTTATTTGCTACTGATTCCAACAGCTACTTCTCCGTTTGTTCGCAGTTTCTTTTCTATATCAAGTTCCACTGGGGACTTTTACAATGAGCTAATGCATTTTGAAATTAATATTTGGAAGCAGATAAATCGTTTGTTCTCTTCTGAACGAATAGGTTAAATAATAAAATGTGCGTATTCACAGAGCTCAAGTAGAACGCTCCCATCATGTAGATCAGAACTCGGCCGCAGAAAAACATCGCTCCGCCTTCACCCAGTGCCCTCTAGCAAGCCGCGTTCACTGGAGACAGGGCTGTCTCTGAGGTTACCACTTCGGCCAAGAATGGCGCTGTGAGACAACTGACGTGGATGTCTACCCAGTGATTGTTGAATTAATTTTTTGTTGATGCGATGAGAAGAATTATTAAACTGCTAAAAGCTTCCGGATACACTATGGGTAGAATAATTACGTTGGTAGACCGCCGGCTCGATTAATTCCTTGCGGTATATTACCTACTGATATCAAATGACACATGATGAGGTATTTATGGTTTTGACTTGCTTCACTAATGTAAACTTGGTATGTTTTACGGAACTTTATACCGAAAACAGTATTTCTGTGTAAGATTTTTTTACATTCAATAAAATTCCACAGAAATAACATGAGGTTGCTACACTGCCACACCCTAAATTTAAAAGACATAATTTATAAGCATTAATTTCCAGCTGCATATGTACACAACTTAACTATATTTCGTTAAAATATTGAGATTACCATAATTTCCCTTCTTACAAAGTAAAGGCGAGAAAGTGCAAAGCGGAACTCTCAATTCTAAGATATTCTAAAACCCCATACTCACTACGCTGGGTCCTCGAATATTTATGAAAATTTTGCCAACTGGTAGAACTCCATGGGAAACACCCATATCCAAATTTTGAAGTTCCATGGAGTATTCGAAATAGTTTTTAGAGGCGTTTTGCAGCAAGACGTTTTTGCAGCATGCCCGCGCCTCCCGCACCAGGCAATCCGGCAACGCCAGGAACGTTACGCAACATTGATTACATTGTTATAATTGTAAAAGCGCAGAGTGACACTCGTTCTTATTAATTCTCCCCAGATCAGTTGTAAGGATATCGTATGCCAATGCTATTATTAACGAAACTGAAAATGAAACTTACATTCGGTGCACCAGATGACATTCTGTGTAAATATTGTGTTTTGACCTTCGTTATTAGAATCCATTATTGTGAAAATTGTATTTCTAACCGAAAAGTGAAGTTATTTATTTATCATATATCGAGGTAACGTTTTAAGGGACCCATCTCATTAATTATATTTGGATTATTCAAGCATGTGTTCGACCTTCTCGTGTGTCCGAACTTGCCATGCAAACACACCACCTGCCCTCTGAGGCAACCCTGCCGACAGGTAGACTGTTAGTGCGACGCGGCACACGAGTAACGGTCGCAGAACGGGCGACGGGCAGCGATTTTTCTTTCTCAATTTGCTTCGATTGGCAGCAAGGTCAGTAAAAATCTCAATTCTAATTGTCACAAAAACATTACTTGCATGCTTCATTGCACTTAAAATATTGTGTGCAGGAGTTTTGAACAGTGCTGAGGAAGCTGGTGAAGTTTCATGTCAACCCGATCGGGAGAGATGGCTTAGCGCATCAACTGATGTCACTCCAGTACCTCTGACCGGGAAGTCTTACATTCGAGTCCCGACGGCGGAAGAAGTTTCGACTCTAGCTAGATAGCTAAGACGTATTCAGTTGCTGAATGACGGAGAATTTTAGCGGCCGACTGCTCTGATCAGGAGTTTTCCGTGTTTTCTCCGATCAATACCAGGAAAATGTCGGAGCAGCACCCAAACAAATGAGCTGTGGACCGCGCTCTATCTTGCCTTTCTCCACCTTGTCCTATCCTCACCTCTTATATACACACACTTACACTTACATGCACTACAATTCTTCACATGTCGGGAGACCGATTGGGAGCTTAGATCTTGATCCGGCTGGGGCGGTGCCCCGCTGCTGGGAGATACTTGGTTGAGTGAAACCCGCTAGGCAACAGTAGGTCGGCACCGTATCTCACCATCCACTGGGGAAAGATCACCGCCATCTTCCGATAAAAAACATGTTCTACACTTACTGGGATAATAACCTTAGCAGTTGACGTGCTTATAATCACTAATCAATCAATCATGTCAATCCGAGTATCCAGCACGGCGAGTGTTTCGTGTAAGTGTTGGGTTGGCAATATATATATATATATATATATATATATATATATATATATATATATATATATATATATATATTGTAACGCCCCCACTTCGGGGAACGCCTTGATAGAATGCTCTTTCGAGCTTTAAATGTCGGGGGGCAGGATCTTTTGGGGTATGAGAAAGTAGCACACCCAGACACAAAATTAGATAAAACAATGATATATTCTGAAATATGGCACAAGAGACTCTTTACACTTGACACTCAAGTTGAAAATCAAATCAAAGAACTTACAACACACACACACACACACACACACACACACACACACACACAAATCTTACTTAATGATTTGCTCGTTATGTTGAGTCTAATTACCTCCTAACACCCGTGCACGGATTTTTGCTAGGTTATTAAATTAAGTGGAATTGAACTTTCCCACACTCCTGGAATTGATTACCATTACACGTTATTTAGGATCTTATCACTATTTTTACATTGATAATTTTCCTCGTTAATAATTTTACACACAACAAAAATGAGGAACTCCAATCAAATATTTACACAATTTCTAAATTGAATTCAATTGAATGCATTACCGTCGTACAAGGTTAATTTACGTCGCCGTGACTCAAATCTAAGGTGATCTTGCAAAGTTTAATGTTCTTATTCTTCACTATCACTCCCGTCCAAATTCCGGTCTCCCCACTCTGGTTTAATTCAGATGCAGATTACCTTCGCAGCTGCCCAAGGCCCCGGGTTACGCACCGCCGTCGTGTCGTCGAGGTCGCTGCTCACCGCCGCCGCGCCGCCGCTCGCGTTTCCCAATGTCCTAGGAAGCCGTCTCCGTAGTCCGCTACCAAATTTCCGAACCAGTCTTCTATAGCTCTCGCCGCCAGATCCAGACACACGCACGCGTACTTCTCAGTCTCTCGCGTGTGTTACTGCACGTGTCGCTCCCACCAACGCGTTGACTATCTAACACGGTTCACAGTCACGTTTACTACTCCGCTCACTTCTCACTTCGGCTCGGGTTCTCACAGTCAACGTTCTCTTTAATTTATGCGGCCTCGTTACAATATCAACTTGCTGCTTTTCGCCGCCTCAACGCTATAACGCTCTCCTCCACTACTGCTCGTGGTATCATTCACGCCCCTGCGTCTTGACTACCGAAGTTACCTCTCACGTCGCCGTCTGGTTCAAGAAGAAAGCAACTTTTCGCCGCTCCGCTGTATAAATGCGGCTCTGACGTCATAGTACCCCCATACGTACCACCCCTCCGTCGAGAGTACCCCGCCGCCGCTTCTGGCCGCCACCGACAGGTAGCGCCTTTTCTCTTCTCGGGCTGCTTTTCCGATGTTCTTACGTACTTTCGGTCACCGCCGAAGTTGCGTGGGTGCTGTGTAGGTTTGTGGCCAGGCCACGAACGTCACTATATATATATATATATATATATATATATATATATATATATATATATATATTCTAACACTCCCACCTACTACCTTCTACATGTGGGGAGAGCGTGATAGTATGAATGCTCGTGAAGCGAGCTTCAAATTCTCAGGAAGCAGGATCTTTGGGTATGAGAAAGGTCTGAACCCTTGACACAATGAATCAGATAAAATACGAATAAAATGAGCATATATTCAATGAAACAGTGGCACAGTTATAATAGGATTATGCACTTTAAATAGTTGGCCACTGAAAAAAAAAACAGAAAACAAGGCAAAACAAAAAATTGGCGTCACCTCGACTGCCTGAACACACTTTCACCAACTACAATTCACAATTTGCTCATTCCTCTTTCTAAATTTTTATCTACCACATTATTTTACTCTTTCAACTCTCTAGTTTTTCCGTGCACGGCTTTTAAATGAGTTTTACACTTGTTCTAAGGTATCCCGTTCACAGGTGCTAGCCTTGGGCTTCGCACTCACTATAACACTGTGAACTTTAAAGAGAAAAAACAATAAAACGTAACATACTGAAATAAACTGTCTAATTTAAAACAAATTCAGCCTCACTTGAGGCGCCATTTTGAAATAAACTGAATATATTGATGATTTATTTCAACGTAATCCGTTCCGAATTTGTATAAATGGGCGCCAGGAAAAGATTACGCTAATACTATCATAAGTTAACCTCCAACTCAAATTATAAATAAATTAGTTTCCGGCTACCTGGGTCGATGGATTTCATAGAAATAATCACTATTGTATGATAATAGAAGATTATCCGATCTGCCATCTATACAGAGTGGTCGAGGAATCTGGAAAGCAAATATAAAATCTTGCTACTTCGTTACAAGAATTGCCTCAATGAGAATCATGTATTCATTTCACAAAACATGGAAATTTATTAAACAATTTTGGTACTTTATGATTTTACACAATATAAAAAAACCTTGGTCATGACCTGTTCCAACCTTATAATGTCGTATTCGTCTTCGCCCACTCTTGGACCATCTTCATTCTTCTCCGATGTCGCTGTCCTCAGGTCCAGATACCATCTTCTCTCTTCTTTCCTTGCAGAAGCACGCTTCAATTACCGTTCATCACTGTTTCCGAAGTTAATAAAGTCTCGTTAATAAAATTCGTTCGCCAATTTACGAATTCCAAGTTCGTCCGACGCGTATGCTGAATACTCAACGATCAATAAACTACCTACTGTTAGCATTACAGTCCACTTACTGATAACTTCGCCTAAGCCCTCTATGTCCTTCTAACTCGTTCACTTGAAATGTTTTAAGTTTTACTGTCACACATAGCATTCAAATCCGAAGTTCTATCAATATCTACTCCCTAGTAGATGCTTACAAGTTCCACAAAACTCTTAACATTAATTGGAGCACGATCCGTTCAACACCACGGCATCAGTCAGAATGAATATCTATCGTATTCTTTCAGCCCTGCAAAACTCGGTCCATGTTTTCGATTGTTTATTTACAGACAACACTTGATGTACTTCCCAACCTAGCCAATCCCTAAATTTCTCACAAAATGAACTAGCCGTCTTCACGACTGTCACTGCTTTTTCGGCCAATCCCTGAATTCTATACAAAATGAACTAGCCGTCTTCGCGATTGTCACTGCATGAAGATTGTTGACCTAGACGACGGCTCGCTTACCGTTGCTATGCTAGCATATCCACATATATTCTATAATTTACGCAATTTATAATAAACATTGTACCATATTATGTCACATATTGGTATGTCACAATACACGTTACTTAAATCTGACCCCTTTACATATCACAGATAACAATTACTTTTAACACAATACAATAAACTATGACTTTTCAAGATAACATCAACTATACAACATGTGAAAATCATGAATTATTTAAGTAAAATTGTACAAGTTACGGCCTCTTTGAATGAATTCAATAACACGCGCAGTAAATAGCAGCGCACGCTGCCTAAAAGTTGCCAGTTCTTTTACCTCAACAGCTCCGCATCGCTTGCCTGTAGGTAATCTTGTGGATTTTCTGCCGCTCGCAGCCTCGCGTTGCCACCCGTCTTCGCTCGCTGTCCAACGATGTTACCAGTTTCTTCCCTTCGAGCTCTGGGCTCCGCCACGCCTCCAATTTCCACACTCTTCTCCCGTTCTCCGGACTCGTACGATTCTCGTTCCAGTTCAAATCTTCCTCACCTACGCTTCGCTCTTCCTGGGGTCGTCCTTCTTCTGCCGCGCCTCATACAAGTTTGTTCGCGCTTCCAGCCTCGAATAATTAATGTTGCTGAAGTTACGCTTTAAATGCT
>BLKR01012973.1:0-14613 GCA_011170035.1 Teleogryllus occipitalis | reverse complement strand
AATTATGTCGCTGGTGCAATCTCGTGACCGTACACTTACTACAAAGCATTACTTTTGATACTCGAAAGTTGGCATTAGATGCAGAAGGTGCTATCTGCGTAGAAATGGCGGACAAGGCGCTCACACCACCCGTAACGAACATCGTAAAACTCCTGAATAAAGGTAAAAAAAGTAGATAAATTATGGTGATTGGTCAAGGGTGAAGAATACAAAGCTCAAAGATGCTGGAAAATAGTATAAAACCTACAAGGGGGACGCAGTTCAAGCGAAAACATCTCCAATTACGGTAAGATGCAAAAGGTGCTATCTGCCGGGGGTACTGCACGCCAGTGGCGGATTCCCGGGGGAAGCGGGGCAGGGGGGCCCTGCCAAGGCCTAGGGTTTTCATTCCTTACCTTCTTTTATTTGACAAAATTGATTTAAATATTTATTTATGGAACCAGGAATGGAATTTATTATGTAATTATTTAAACAATATTGTGTAATACCATATATACGCTACAAAAAATGTACAATATAATAACATATGTTTATTTTTTAACAAAAATCCATAATGACCTTCTCCAAAATAATCGGCTGGATCCGCCCCGGCTGCACACCAAGAGCATTAAACGAAACCGGTAAACACGTTACAAGAAAATCCCTTGTACTAAAGTTGCTTTGAACTGGCCTCCATTAAGTTGACTTGACAAGTTAGTGTCAATTGCTTGATTGAAGGGGAGTGTATGACAATAAACGTATTTGAACATTCAGTTTCTTCCAAATTCAATGAATATTCCAAAACATATTTTATTTTATTTATTGTGTTTGTCAGACGTCAAAAGGTGCTAACTGCTGCATATAGCACCTTCTGCCACTAGATTATTCCTAAAATGACCAATATTCTGTAATAGCCTTCTTCAAACGTAGCAATGCTGATGCTGTACACACAATGAGGCAAATAGAAACCATTTAGACGCAAAAGCAGTGCAGAATTATTAATATTTTGGTAATTAAACGTTTTTGTGGTTCCTGTAAAATTAGGTTTTTGTCAGCACCTTTTGCTGGTGACACCTTCATATATCAAGAGTATCAAAAAAGTTGCTGTCAAGCCCACAATCTTCACATGCATCTCGAACAGTACCCCAACCACCCCCTTCGCCGCCGCCTCCATAACAATCTCAAAAGCCTTCTTCACATGCATCTCCGTCACCACCTCCAAGGTCATCCTTACGTGATCTCCACCACCAGCTCCACAACCAACATAAACACCACTACCTGCCCCTCCATTGCCTCACAGACATATCCACCATTACCTCACCCACCCTCACCCACTTCAATCTCCGCCACGCCCACCCCACGAGTTCCTACCTTCTCCTCCCCCACCCGAAGAATCGCCGTCCGGGTCAGCACTCCTGCAATGCAGAAGCTGCATATCTTTCTTTCACTTTTTCCGTGAAACGAAAATTTATGATTAATATAGTTTTCCGTCGCCACAATACCACTGAAGAGACACTGCCATCTTCACCACATTTGTCACTGATGATGACATTGTTATTGCCATTTTCAGTCCCACTGCTTCCTCTTTCATCTGGCGGGTCGCCATTACCTGGATTCCGACTCCGCTCCCGCAATCCGCAAAGCCACCTCCAACGTCACATGCTTCTGCATTACCGACGTCTTCAACGTCAACTCCCATTCCCACTTCCAGCGCCCGCTTCATCGCTTAAGCACCACCCCCTCTGCTGCCGCTGCCACGCCCATCTCAAAAGCCGTCTTCACATGCGCCTCCGACGCCAACTCCAAGTTGATCCTTACATGACCTTCACCACCAAAACACTGCCATCTTCACAACCAACATAATCATCATCTTCACCGGCACCTCCATTCCCACTGACAGCCATATCCACCAGCACCTTCACCCCCTCCCCGTCACCATCGACTACTATCTCCGCCTCCCCCGCCCCATCACTCCCTACCTGCTCCTCCTCCGCCACCCGGAGATTTGCCGTCTGAGCGGATGAGCTCCTGCATTACCGACAACTTCAACGTCGACTCCCATTCTCTCATTCAGCAACACCTTCATCGCTTAATATCAACAAAATTCAGGTTATTCAGAACAAATACCTAAGAACTATTACCCACGCCCCCTGGTTCATTTCCAATAAGCAATTACACCACGAACTTAACCTAAAACCCATCGCACATCACATAGCCTTTCCTGCCAATAACTTTTATTCTAATCTAACACTCATCAATCATGAAAGACATATAAATTTAGGAAAATATAATGAAAACCCAACTAGAATAAAAAACCGATATCCAGTTCATTCTTTTCTCAACATTTTTTCAAACCTCAGTAATTTTTAGAGGTGCACGGTGAGTCCCCTCGTCAATTGTAGTTTAGAGTTAGTATATAAGAATTAGATATAAGCCAACCATACAAATGAAGAGTTTCTTGTAAACTGAACTTTGTAAGTCAATCCTATACAAAATAAAAATTAAAAAAAAAAAAAACCTTCATCGCTTAAGCACCACCCCCTCTGCTGCCGCTGCCACGCCCATCTCAAAAGCCGTCTTCACATGCACATCCACCGCCATCCCCAAGGTCATCCTCACGTGACCTCCACCACCATCATTGCCACCTCCACAGCCAACTTAAATGCCAACCGCCACGTACAACCATATCCACGAGCACCCCCCACCATAACTCACAACCATCTCCGCCCCCTTCTCATTAGTCCTTGTGTTCTCCTCCACCACCATTCGGAGATTCGCCGTCTGGACGGGCGTTCGGCAGTGCTCCCGCAGTCTGCACCTGCACCTCCGCCGCCACCGACAGCGATATGCACAAGCACCTCCCGCACCCTCAGCCACTACCATCTCCGCCTCTCCTGCCCCTATCAGACCCGACTTTCTGCTCCTCTGTCACCGGAAATCCGTTGTCAGGGCTGGCGGGCGGGCAAACGAGCGGCAATGCTCCTGCAGCCTCCACCAGCACCTCCCCCACCATCACCCACTACCATCTTCGCCGCCACCGTCCCCATCAGTCCCTACCTTCTCCTCCTCCTCCTCCACCCGGAGATTAGCCGTGCGGAAGGCCGTTCGGTAGGGCGGGGGGGGGGCAGTGCTCCTGCAGCCTCAACCTGCACCTCTACCGCCACCCACAGCCATATATCAACAAGCACCTCCGTCACCCTGACTCACTACCATCTCCGCCGCCCCGCCCCCATCAGTTCTATCTTTTCCTCCACCGCCACCCGGAGATTCGCCGTCCGGAAGGCCGTTCGGTAGGGCGAGCGGGCGGCAGTACTCCCGCAGCCTCCACATGCACCTCCACCGCCACCCACAGCCATATCCACAACTACAGCCATATCCGTCATCCTCGCTCACTACCATCTCCGCCGCCCCGCCCCCCATCAGTCCTATCTTCTATTCCACCGCCACCCGGAGATTCGCTGTCCGTCCGTCTGTCCGTCTGTCCGTCTGTCCGTCTGTCCGTCTGTCCGTCTGTCCGTCTGTCCGTCTGTCCGTCCGTCCGTCCGTCCATCCGTCCGCGCGGGCGGACAGGGAGGGCGGCGTGCTCCCGCAGTCTCCGCCGCCGGAGCCACCTGCCCCGCCGTCCACCGCACCGCCGCTCGGCGAGAGGTATGCGGCGCGGGCTGCGTGCCGGCCGCCGGCGCCCGGGGCGCTCGCTGCCGCCCGGAATGTTAATTGCGGCGTAGCGCGGTAGCGGCGCTGCCCGCGGGTCGCCCTCCTCGCCCTGCCCTGCTCTGCCCCGCCCCCACGCCGCACCCCTCCCCGCCGCTCGCGTCGTCGCCGTCTGCGACCGCTGCTGAAGGCGGCGCACACTCGAAATACGCCTTCGCACATCCAACTCTTATACAAGTGCTGCTGCACCACTTGGAAAGGTATTGCCACTAAAGGTATCTCCAAAATTAAAGATGGGTCATAATTCAAAACTTTAATACTCATCGCAATATTTCCTCGTAATTCGTAGCAACTACCGGGAGCGGTGACATCAACTGATGACACTGCAGTGTCTCTGACCGGAAGGTCCTAGGGTCGAGTCCCGACAGCGGCAGGGTTTTTCGACACTAGCTTTTCAAGTAGGTCGCTGCCTCCAGTCGCTGTCTGGAGGAGAATTATAGCGGCCGGCTGCTCTGATCGGTACTTTTCCGTGGTTTCTCCGATCAACACCAGGTATATTTCCTTCCTCTTCCTTGTCCTATCCTCACCCCTTACACTCACACTTACACTAACGTGCACTACACTACCACATATGCCGGGAAACTGGTCGGGGACTTAGAACTTGTCCCGGCTGGGGTGGTGCCCCGCTGATGGGAGATACATGGTTGGAGAAAACCCTGCTAGTCCATGGTAGGTCGGTGCCAGATCTCGCCATCCAGTGGAGAAAGATCACCGCCACCTCCCGATGAAAAGAAACAAGCACTACACGTACGGTACTAATGACCTCAGTAGTTAATGCGCCCGGAATCACAATCAATTAATCGTAGCAACTCCTGTGCCCACGGCATTTAACCTCCATCGCAACCTTGGTTAAACTTCTCAAGTTTCTCAAACTCTTGGTCAAACTTCTCAGTTGAATACACATCCGATTTTCAGAGTACTACACGTGAAATAATAGTGATTGACCGCTCACTTACCCCTCTCCCACAAAACAACATTTTTAGATACGAGTAGTTTTACCCTAATGAATCAAAATAATTATATGATCACATCACTCTCGTTGGTGTATTCCCATCATCAATCCTGGGAAGCTTGTAAGCTGATATTTACTTTGTATTGTTTTGCTTTTCTCAAAAATATTTATTGGGGTTCTGTAGTTGCCCCCTCTTCCTTCAAATTGCTTCTTCCTCCGTGTTCCACCGCTGGGTAGCAATGGGGTAGAGTAACGAAATCAAACGAGAAGGCAGCAACAGAAACACAGAAATGTTGCAAAAAGGTGATCCTCCAAATAGTTAACTCGTATTCAATTCCATGAAATGAATCGATTGAACATGCGTTATTGAAAAACGTTTATGTGCATTACAATAATAGGCGTGCGAGGAGGAGGGAAGGGGGACACGGCCCCCCTGAAATTATTGAGGGGGTTCACCAGCCGTAGATTATAAAAAAAACAACTTTAGTTCCGTATTCTATTGCAAGTGGATTCAATCCCTTTGTTTACTTTTTTTCCTACCTGACATTTTGGGAAACTGTTGTACATTTTGGGAAAAGGTTCTCGAAGCCATTCGATAACTCTGTAAATGGTTCAACATAAAATCAATTAATTTATTGAATTAATAAACATTAATTAATTGTAGCAATAAACTTGCAAATTAATTCTTCTTGTATGTTTTATTTACTCATTTAATGTCCAATCTTCTAATAAAAATATCATATACAAACAAATGTTTAATGGAAAAGGAGTCCAAAAGATGTATCCAATTCTCTTGTTTAGACTACTCACACCTATGAATGCAAAGTGCTCTTAGAACACTGAAGCTCAGAGGTGAAACTCAGAGTTCTGAAACGCTGCCGGGCGAGGCATCCCCAGAGTTTGAAGTGATGGCTTTTTTGCAATGAAGAAACTCCTCCCGGAATTCACGGATTGATTGATTCTTTCCTGTTTCTGGACGCGTCGACTGATACGACAGAAAACTCCCGTTCAGAGCAGCCGGCCGCTAGAATTCTCCTCCAGACAGCGACTGTATTCGACCTAGCTGAAAAGCTAGAGTCGAAAACTCTGCCGCCGTCAGGACTCGAACCTAGTACCTCCCGGTCAGAGGTGAACTGATATGGTCATTAGGCTTCGTAAAGGCAATGCATATTTTTTTATTAGGGAAGGTACCGGTGTTCTTCCGTCACTGCGTAGTGAGATCCGTCACCGACCATAGTCTTGCGGAATTCTCTCTACCCAGGTACCTCCCAACATCTTGGCACCGCCCCTGTCAGGACTCCAAGCTCCCAGTTGGTCTCCCAATCAGTGTGGGAATGTAGAGCATGAGAGTGTAAAAGAATATAAGCAATGGGAGAGGACAGGTGTGCAAGGAAGCGGAAGGAAGGATCGCGGGCGGTCCGTGGCCCTTTGTGCTCCGGCAAGTCGCTTGGTTTTAATCGGCGAAAGCACGGAAAACTACCGATTAGAGCAACCGGCTGCTATAATCCTCCTCTAGATAGCGGCTGAAAGCTAGTGTCGAAAATCCTTCCATCGTCGGGACTCGAACCCTCTTCCCTGGCAGGGTCCCTGCAGCGGTAATGCTGGCCCTGAGATCTCAAAAAAACGTTTACCAGCTAATGGTGTTCCCCAATCCTTAGTAATGGCGGTATACTTGACCTCGCTCTTCATAACTCATGACACCCTCGAGAAAAATACCTGTTTCTTTTGAAAAGTATGACAGCTCTGACACGCTCCCAATTTTAAAGAAACCGTTTGTATTGTTCTGTTCAGCAAAACACTTACGGGGTTTATTTGCCTCCATGGACTTTGTCAGAACTTTAGTAACAGAATTTTCCTGGGGAAGGTGGGTATATATCTAGTATTCCGTCGACATAATTCTTCCTTAATTTTACAATTTATTCATTCTCGTAAATGAGCTCTTTTCCACCTTGCGGTACATGATTCGGAGTGTAATATCTGATCATATGAAAGATGGGGAGAAATTTAGGAGATAAAAATAAACTCATATTCAAAACAATAGCAAAATATAACTATCACCTTTCGCTCACCTATTTGTTACACCATCAACAATAACGCGAGCTTATTTGCGTTCAGCGGTCGTAGCATTTGAATAAACGTCTCCCCTTATTTTGTCTAACAAAACGTTGTCTGACCATTGCGGCGAAGAAGGTAGGTCGATGGCAGTGCTAAGACATAACTAAAGAGTACGTACATCGAGCTGGAGGACATGGGATGAGAAATAGAATCTAGTTTTTAATTAATGTCTGCAAATGTAGTGGAGAGAAAACTCGCTGAATGCAATTGTAAGGTTTATCTTTCTTTATTCATCGAAGAATGTTGGAATATTATGCAAGACATTTTACCTATATTTGCAATGGAATATCTTATTGACTTAAAAAACCTTAAAATTCAAAGAACAAGAAGAACACCATTCGTTCTTTTATCTACGAACTATAAAGGTTTTGGAAGCATCATCTGAATGGTACTGGCGACTGTAAAGCTGTCAGCGTTTTGTATTTCTTACATCTTACCCAGTTTCCTGACTTTATAATCGTTTTGAAGGAACTAAAGTATTAATATTTTCGGCGACCACAGACCAAATCAGTTTCCGATGTCGAGTCCCAATAATACGTCGTTATCGTCCATTATTCTTTTGAATAGTTTAGAGTCAATCGTAGAGAGAGTAATAATGAACAATTTCAAATGAGATACATAAGCAATAATACTGGAAAGAATAATGACAAATGACAATTCTGGAAAAGTAAAGATACTAACGCTAATGCCAGACAATTCGTGAGAAATTTTCTAGTTCTGTGGTTACTCTTGCAGCATTAATATGTTATTTGAAAATTGCTGAGTATACAAAATTCACCAACTCTTCTTCCACAGAGTACTCTAGATTTACGTATTCGTGGCATGAATAAGCAACAGGTAAAAAGAGAAATCATTCTGAACATAATCTATGTCTGTCAGATAAGAGAATAAATGTATTTATCCAGACTCTTTGTTTATGAAAACCTTTTTTGCTGTTGCTTTATTTTTGTTCCCAATCACTTCCAACTGATATTAGCATCCATCTAGGCTAAAATTCATGTGACTGTTATTAGGATTTCTTTATTCTGACAATATTTATTTCACGCGAATAATTGTCAGAACTGTAGCATTTGATCATTCTGCGAGAATTAATTGTGTGTGATAATATTAGACCAATAGAAGTGTTAATATTCCTTTTTTCGCCTTACGGCATACTTACGAACTAAAATGAAAGTACTGTAATGCCGCGATAGAAATCAGCGATTTTTCGACAGAAAAAACGTTAATTATCCAAGGGCCCTGGAATAAAAAAAAGAATATGCCTATTTCCTTTGAGTAGTAAATTACTTCATCTATCACCTTGTGTAGTCAGAATTCACGTTTTGTGGGTCTTGAACTCGAAGCCCAGGGAGTTTGAAAGAGGATTTTTAGGATACCTCACAAGAAGCCTTAACAATATTTTGAAAATTTTCGCAAAAATGTCTCCAATTTTTCGGATTAAATTTTTTGCTCAGAATTCTCAAAGAACGTTTAAAAATGACGCAGGTCTCATTTTCATTTAACTCTCTGAATTTTCGAAACTTGTAAATGGTGGAAATAATGCGAGAAAGAATGTGCTGATATCCACCACTAGGTTTTTATTTAATTTTAATACCTCTATTACACATTAATTTTCATTATTATTTCAGTTAAGTATTAGTCATAATAAACATTTATTCACTTTTAACGTTGTGGAAAAAATTAATCAATAAGAATGAAAAAATATGAAGTGACTCCCAGAAATGCCAAACAGGTGTAATTACTATTGAAAAGAATGTAGTCTCTATAATTTTTTAACCTGATTTATAAAATTAATTTTCATTACTCCTCCTTTTACAGATTACTAAACGCACTTAATATCACGGCTGTTTTAAATATTGTATTTATTATCTCCGAATGCTGGTTTCTTTAATATCCTGTTCAATCGATTGAGTAAGAATTCCAATCTTAACTAAAAATTCCTAAGAATTCTCATTTACGAACTTCAGATTGTTTGTGTTTCTTGCTTACCCTGAAGCATATTAATATACGGTGAAATGGCCTTATCATTTATTGTAAAAGTAAAAAAATATTTCGGGAATTTTGACAAATCAACTCGCAAAATAATATTTGTGAGCCGGAATATAAAAATAAAATGACAATATAAAGCGAATGATAATTTTCAGTTTAATGTCAATATTTTATAATAATCTTAAAACTATGAAAGTACTTATTTAATTTTCATATTTAAACATGTTTTCACTTAGATAATATGTTTATAAACATTAAATACAAAAACTCTTCTTTACGCCATCGTCCCAATTCTCAATCATCCAAATTCGTTCGAGATGCAAGCGTAATATTTATTTGGGAAATTATTACGGAAAATAAGTCAAAGGTAAAAATGAAATGTCGCGTTTTGAAATTAGTACGATAAGGACAGTTTCGTACGAGTTGTGTACACATTTCTGCCACGAATTCATGGAACTTTACGAGTCTATAATCTTGGGATCAATTTTAGTATGCGAGGTGGCAGCCATGTTGATTCATGTCCTTAGTGTTTTGTTTACTTTGCAGTACCTAATTGTTTTATATGGCCGTGTCTTACCAGCGGTACGCGTTAGGCCAAGTATAGCGCAAAGTAACACTTTACAATAAATAAATAAATAGTGAAGGTAAGTATGCATGAGCGCTTAAAACTAAGTTTTCGCCCAGAAGTTTTTTAATGTCGAATTAAAATTGTGTCTTGGGAGTCTGAGGAATCCAAATATTATCTGTTATTGTGTATCGGCTGGAAGTGTTTGTATTTTTGATATTTATTATTATTAATATTTTTAATCCTTCTTGCTTCAATGATATACATTTCCATGGCAACACCAGGGTTGTAAAAGGTCGCCTGACTTTTACGAGGTCAGTCGTAGCAAGCTCATCCTTCAAAACCTCACCCTATTTCCAACCCTCTTCCGGTGATCAGAAGGTCGTTCGAGCCAATCACCGGAACGTCGGTCCCCGGTTTCGTGATTCACCAGCATTCTCCACACAGCGGAGCTGAATTTATCTCCCGTCAAGCACAGCCTGTCTTCCCCCTCCCCCGTCACAGCAAAGAGCGTATCCCAAGGCATTCATTATCCAGGCATCCGACCCAAACGAAAACAAACCGACCGGGGCGCGCTCAGCGCACCAGGCACCAGCTAGATCCCTTCCCTCGCGGCCGCTCGGAAGGACCTCGCGGGCGCTAGATCCTTCCCCTCCGGCCGCGCGGCTTTCGCGAGCGCGCGCGCGCGGCGGTGCTGGCCTCTGGCGGCGGGCTTCGGCAGTCCGCGCGCGGGCCTCCAGGACGCGGCCAGTCTTGCGCTGTGTGTCGGTGCGGGAGGCCGTGTGTCGTCCGGTGCGCTGAGGGGGAGTTGACAGACAGGAGAGTTGTCGCCGTCGCCGCAGCAGCTCGACGAAGCACGGAGCGGAACGGGGCGGATTACCCTGACGCAGGTGAGTGGTCGGTGCTTCCAGACGTGACAGCCGCCGTGCACGACCGACAGCGGTGCGAGCGAGGCGTGTTTTATTTTTTTTTTGTTTTTGTGCGGCCGTTGCCGCGATGGCAGCGGCCGCGCTGGACCGCGCACGGACAAAGCGTCTCCCGGCGCCGCTCCCCGCGCGGGGAAGAGAGGTCGGCGGCGGATTTTCCGCACCCGTTGGCTACCTGCGCCTCGCGCCCGCCGCGGCGTCCTTGGGGAACTCCTGCCCGTCCGCGTGCTCGCCGCCGCTGGGGGGGTCGACGCCCGCGGGGGCCGGAGAGGGGCGGGCGGGGGCCGAGCGGACGGACGGACGGACGAACGGCCCGCCCGCCCGCCGGGCGGTCAGCGCAGCACGCCCCCCTGCGAGGACCTCGACGTCCCCGCCCCCATCCCACCATCCACTCGTGGGAAGCCCCAAACGAGGCTTGTGGGAGGCGTTGCGACGCTGTCGATTGCCTGTTAAATGGTGTCATAAAATGTCAGTGGAGTGTGACGTTTGTTAGCGATTTCTCGATCGTGAAATTGGGCTACCAAGGGACCGAGGAACACGTGACTGTGCTTCTGTGTGTATGTGTCTGAAGAAGAATAATGAAGGCGCGCATTGCGCATGTAAACACACGCGGACCCATTAATATTTATTAGCTTCTCTTAAATCGGTCATCGTAAATGTCATGCAACATGCATGTGTTAATTTATAATCGTCATATCACGTCTTGTGCTGGAACGTCAATTGAAGTTGGTGAAGAAGGAATACGTTATTCCCTTCTGTTCTAATATTTGAAATGATTGAAGAAACACGTATGTTATGGATCCACTAAATTTTTTACAGTTTTAAAGAACAACCAATTATTTTGCGTATAATGAACACATTTGTGCTCTCGGTACCAAAAAATAATATTAAAAAAATTATAAATCATAATAACCGTTACAACAGTTTTTTGAGACATGTGGCCTTACGTCATTCACCTCCATATTGAGGTCTGGGGAAACTTCCAAGGAGCCCACATAAATGTTTTACTACGTGATGAATAGCGATAATAAATTATGTTTTATGTACTTTATAACTTAACATAATTTCTTTCATTGCGTTAAAACATTTCGATCAATTATGTAATCTAAGTTATTGGCAAGTACAAAAAAAAAACTACGTTATCTAAATAGTTCAGTAATTTAACCACGGTACACATTGAACGATGTTGACATTGTCATAATATGTTCATTGTAAAAAGTAGTTATAAATTAAAAAATTAGAAACGTTTAATTTCTGTAATTCTTAAAATGCCGTAACACATCGGGAACAAGCCAGTGGAACCCTTCAATGGAACGTTCGACTGCACCATATGATCTATGAATCTTTGTATTAAGTAGGATTGTTTAATTTCACATTAAAAACTCAGAGATCTCATACATGGATCTCTCACCGAAATGGATCTAAGACCTGATGATCCTTATTTATATTAATTATGATTACTTGAATTTAAAATTTTGAGAAGTGAATTACTTTTCTCCGTGAGGGTGCAAGATAACAGTGCAAGCCGGTGGGATTAGACACACTCATTCACTTCTTCAAAATGAATAAATTTTCTTAAAATTTTTTTTAACGGAGCATGTTAATTTGAAAATACTTTTTATAAATGGGATTTTTCGTTTGTAAATTTGAGGACGTAAGGCTGCAGATGCGGGCAAGAGCCCTCACGCTTGCAGCACAGGTCGTGTGTGAAGGGTGGGCGCTGGTGTAGAGGGTGGTCGCCATGCGTGGCGGTGGCGGTGGCGGTGGCGCGGCCGCCGGCCTTCGGGCGGGATATAACAGGACCGGCCGCGGCGCTAACGGTGCCTGGAGGTCAGGCGGTGGCCGCTCTCTGCATCTGGCGGCCGGCGCCGCAGCATTCCTGCGCCCGGGCCCAGGGGCGCCGCTGGACGGCGGGCGGGGTGGACGGCTGGCGGGGGTGGACGGCGGGCGGGGGTGGACGGCGGTGGATGGCTGGCGGGGTGGACGACGGGCGGGGTGGACGACGGGCAGGGTGGACGGCGGGGGCGGGGTGGACGGCGGGGGCGGGGTGGACGGCGAGCGCGGGGGTGGACGGCGAGCGCGGGGGTGGACGGGCAGGGTGGACGGCGGGGGCGGGGTGGACGGCAGGCGGAATGGGCGGTGCGCGGGGTGGACGGCGGGTGTGGTGGCAGACGGTGAGATGATGCATGCTTATGTTGGCACGGGTGGCATAGTGAATGCTGTAGAACGAGCGGTGAATAGGAAGGGGGTGTGGCAAGGGTAGAAGACATTGAGTCAGAGGGCGTCAAACTCAGGACGATTGTTCGGGATGGTCGACGGTGGACCATGGGTTGGCCGACGTATGCAACAAGCTATGGATGGCCTGCTGCGGTATGTACGGCTGATGACCGGTGATGAATGGGAGTCTCAGGTGATACTGAATAGACTCAGCAGTGGTGATCGATTCAGAGGTGGGTGGTGAAAACGGTGGGCAGTCATTTGAAGGGATGTATGGAAAATGCGATACGGCTAGTGACATGGCAAGAACTGAGATCTACCTGTGGAAGGGGCTAAGAAAATTGGACTTTTCCCTTTCCCCTTTAATTGAAACTCCTGTTGTCATTAGCAGGTTCAAGCAGAAATGACTGCATAATAAAGTTGCCTACATTTTAAGCAAATGATGCCTAATTATTCTGGTGTGACGGAAAGTTTCCACTGGCTAGCTTCGACACGGTTATGATGTCCTTATCAACAATTTGATATGCGTTTCGAATGAGTATGGAGGCTAAATAAGATTAATATTTAGTTCAAAGTAATTTGGCAGTTGTCATTTTTTGTGATGGCAGTTGTGCGTAAGGTAGTGTTCTTAAGTACATGTTTTAATTCATGATTAAACAAGAGTGAATTAAAGCTAGAATCAGAAAAAGTGCTTTTTGAAATAATTCGAAAACCTGTATTGCTGGTAATGTTTGCGAGTTTTCAAACTCGACGTGAAATCTGAAAACTCTGAACATTAGCTTAACTAGATTAAATAATCTCCAAAAACTTTTTTATCCACAGTAAAGTATCTCCACAATGCTGCGAGAAAGCATTAGCGGCAGTAGAATAGCAGACCATTCAGTGGACTAAAAGCGAATGCAGAAATTGTGCGTAGGCAATTCGTTACCCTGACGCTAACACTTTATTGGAAGTGTCAGATAGCAATGCGCTGTAGGGAAAACTTACCGGAAGCGTCGCTGAAAACCTACGCACTCCTATCTCCATTGTCTCTACGACATAGCAGACAAGCGATTTCTGCAGAAATGTCCATGCGATTATATTCCGAATGCGATACACTGTGAGAATGGTTTTATGAACTTGCTCGGAAATTATTAAACACAGCTGATCGTATATGCAATTAAAAACAGTAGATTCTTTGTGGTGCTATACATTGAAATTATTTCGAAAAATTGGGGGCAATGAATAAACTATATTGTTTAAGAAATCGATACTCAGCAGGCTGACGTAACTTACTTGAGATTCACGAAAGTGAGAGGAATGCCGCCATATTCGAGGGAACACAAAATGTTTACATATTATTTAAATATTAAATTTCCACCGTTCCAAACCAAAATACGTGTTGTAAAATAAATTCCAACGGAGGTTTCTACCAAGATCGTAGGTCTCGGGTGTTTTTTGTTATAACCCGAAATATAGCAGTGTTCCACCCCTGTTAGAACATGAGATCTGGCTACCCCGAACACGTCGGAATGCGGGTTTTTCATCCTAGGCATATCGAGGCATATTGAAATTCTCATGACTCACATTCGGTTATCTTACGCTATGGATTGGGTGGTGTATTGGGTGAATGAGAGGTGTGTGTATGTGTGTAAGGACAGAGGGCAGCTAAGGATGAGGAGAGAACGATCGTGCACGGTGCGTGGCCCGTTTGTTAGGGTTCTGCTCCGGCCCAGGCTGTAGTATTGATAAAAAAAAACACTACCAATGAGAAGCGGCGGCAATTGATCCAAGAGAATTCAGCGGCTGACCCTCATTCATGATCGAGCCGCGTGGACCACGGCGCCGCTGCAGGGCGCTAGGCGGCGGGGCAGGCGCGAGTGCGTGGCGCGGGGAGGGGCGGGGCGGGGCGCCGCGGAGATGCAGGGCTGCCACGTGCGGGGCGTATTGACCGGAGCGCCCTGCGCCCTGCGCCCCGCTGCCGCCGCCGCAACGCGCCGCCGTACGCGCCCTCGCGTACTACGCAGCCCCGCCCCCGCGCCCGCCCCCGCGCCCTGCCCCCGCGCCCTGCCCCCGCACCCGCCCCCGCGCCCGCGCCCGCCCCCGCGACCGGCCCCCGCCCCCCCCGCGCCCCCCCGCGCCCGCGCCCGTCCCCGCGCCCGTCCCCGCGCCCGTCCCCG
>BLKR01012972.1:0-14617 GCA_011170035.1 Teleogryllus occipitalis | reverse complement strand
ATATGAACCCAATTGAGAACGTGTGGGCCGAGACAAAAAGAACACTTTCTGAAAATTGGCCCAACCCGCAACCAACGAATGCAGATGCCCTGTGGGAACTGGTATGAGGGATGGGGTAGCAAACAGTGAAGGTTACGCTGCTAATCTCGTCCGTTCTCTACCACGGCGAATGCGTCAGGTAGTAGAGAACGAGGGCTTCTGGTCATCCTATTGAAGGATAGCCTGAAGACCGGTCCTTTTGAGGGCCACAAAAACATTGAAACAAAAATTGATAATATGACAATGAATCTTACACCTGGCTACTTCTCGTGTATGAAAAAAAAACAAAAAATAAAAAAATCTTAGGTACGGCTCGAACTCACTAAGTTATGACTACCATACTGGCCGCGATGTTAACCGTTCGCCTAAGAGAGTGCTTCTACAAAGATTACTTTTCGAGGAATATCAACTCGGCAAATACAACATTAAATTAATTTTTGAGAAAATATTTTTTAATATTTTTGAAACATTGCTACTATTTATCTCAAAAATACGCGAAAAATATAAATATTCTTAAAATTGTACACTATAAAATTGAAAGATTTTATAGTGTACTGGCGATAGATTTCACTAAGAAAAGTTGTTTTCAATTTTGATGATGTAAGTCAGGATGAAAAAACTTCAAATAAAATTTCCGAATTCCAGAGAATTTACTAATAATCGAACATAAATCATAATTGTAAGAACATTTTACTCACATTGAGCTCACAGTTAAAAAGAATTGGAGAAGGTTGTGAGTAAATTTTAAAGATTTCGTATTGACTTATATGAAATGCCCCCCAAAATTATATTATCCGAATCAAATTCAACTCGCAACGAGTTAGGTTCAGCATTTTCATCAAAATGTCGAAAAAATATCTTGGATAATTACTTCCTCTTTACTACGTAGTAAGCCGTTCACGATCCCGATGTTCAGTCAAATGGTAGAGAACGGGGGTTCCTAATCGTTTAATTGCAGAACGACAAAAAGGTCCTTTTTATTTCGTATCGGTACATTTTTTCGACATTAGTTTCGAAATCGACACATTAGTTTTTATAAAAACCACAAAATTATACCGGTTTTCCATTTTAGAAATTAACCAAAGAACTTTTACTCATTCGAATACGTATTAGAGAAATCCAGTGTTATAAAAAACTTGAAAGTCACATTTAAAAAAAATGAGAGTAGTTTTTGAAAACACTTTGGCTTACAGTGTTATTATTTATTTGCCTGATTTGTTAATCAGACAAGAGGTTCATGTTATAGATATGTTTACAAGAAATATTTGAAAAATTGAATACTTGCATGTTGAAAATTTTAAATTTTGTAACGAAAATGAAACTTTCACTACGATTTTAACGACTCTTTGCACAGGTTGCAATAATTCAGTTTCATCATTTCACATGCCAATACTACGTCGTTGACCGAAAGAGACCCGACAGTGAGGGATGTTTGAGTTTAGTTACATATCTTGGTCGAATTTAGCTACTGATTCGAGGAGAATTGCAGCTGCTGCCTGCTCTTATCCGGCAGTTTCCTCTGTTTTTTCCGACAAATACCAGAAAAATCCGCCAATTATTTGCGCAGCATTACACAACTACCTCTATACTACGTATACATGTCTATACGCCGTATATACGTATGTATACGAGATAGTAAAAATGCCGAAACAATACCTTAACAAATGGACTACGGACAGCGGATCATTTCTGCCTCAATTATTGTCTCCTCTCTCTCTCTCTCTCTCTCTCTCTCTCTCTCTCTCTCTCTCTCTCTCTCTCTCTCTCTCTCTCTCTCTCTCTCTCTCTCTCTCACACACACACACACACACACACACCACACACACACACACACACACCACACACACACACCACACACACACACCACACACAATCACACCAATCACACACCACACACAATCACACCAATCACACACAATCACACACACACACGCACTGACATGCCCAACTCTACCACACATGACGGGAGACCAGATTGGAGCATAGTTCATGGCGCGGTTGTAGTGTTACCGCGCTTGGAAAGATATCTGGAAGTGAAACACTGTAAGCCGAAGTGTTGTGGATGGACGGCGGATCAACCGTTTAAACGAGAAAAGAATTCTACCACCTCCCAAGGAGTAAAATGCACAACACTGACAGTACTAATAATAGTTAGCGCGCCCGGAATCACCAAACAATCTCTCAATGGCAATTTACTGTATTCGATACAAGAATACAAAAAAATGAATATTTTTTCAAGATTGTTTGACTAACTCAGTAGGAAGATCATAATCTACAACAAAATAAAATACGGATTAAAGTTTTATTTAGCGTCTTATGAACATTGCCATAAAATACTTTTTTTTTTAAAATCTTGCAGTTTAAAACTCCCAGCAATTCGCTGTGGCTTCAGCTTTCCTTGTTATGTATATTCTGCTTTCCCCTTTCTAAGATTCAAAGGTTAACTTATCTAGTGTTGCTCCAAAATGGCACAGACTTTCTCGTACTCGTAAGTCCCTTAATACGTTTAGTCTGTGTTAGCTTTTGTATTTTTCCCTATCCTCTTCCCAGCTACTACCTTTTGGCGTCTATATCACATTTTTACTTTCTCATGCGTACTTCGTGACAAGAGAAAATGTTGTAATCGTGGGCCGGCGAATTTTTGAGAGAAAAACTCATTGCCAGGTCCTGGTAACGAAAAAGTGGGTAAATCGTGTTTGTATTCGAGAATATACGAAAATACTTCCTCTGACACGTTGTGTAATCAGAAACAACGCTTATGGGTCCTTGATACAGAAAATCGATTGACGGCAAAGCGTCTGTTTGTCCGACCGTTCGTCCGTCTCTGGTCAACGCTAGTGCCTAAGCCGTAGTGTACATTTTTTTTCCAAAATTGGTATACTTTGATCGTATTAAAGGAACTCAAGGCCCCATGAATTTGAAACGGACACTTTTATTTTGGGAGTTCTTTAGGAAGAACCTCTATATTTTCAAAATTTCCTCAAAAATGGCTCCAAAAATCTTGATGTAACTTTGACCTCGAACCGCGTGAAGAACGCTTAAGTGACTAGCGTAGGTCACATTTTCGTTGAAATATCTAATTTTTCGAAAAATAAAATATTCAAAAAGTTTTCGGTGCTTTCCTGGGTCCACAATATTGAAGTTAGAGATTTGTTCTTCATGGAAAGTGTTCTTTAAAGGCAAATTTTGAAATAAGGTCATGTACTACAATTTATCAAAAATATGAGTGTTTTTCGCAAATTTTGTGCGGAATTTAGACAGTTTTTACATATTTAAAGCATTTTTTTTTCTAAAAAACCGGTTCCAATTTTTTCTTTAAATTTTCTTCTCGGCAGAAAAAAAAGGAGTGTTAGTCTCATTTCCAGCAAACTCTGAATTTTCGAAAATTGTTATATATAAACATTTCAAAACTACAAAATTGAAGGTAGAAATATTTTCCATAAACAGAATCTGTTCTAAAAATCAGCTCTTTAAAAGAGATAATTTAAAATTGTTTGAAAAATAAGAACTTTCTTCCGTAAATTGTGCTAAAAAATTAAGCACTTTACATGAAAACATTTTCTCAAAAACCGTCTCAAATATTTTCTTAACTTTTTTTCACAAATAGAACAGTAAAACCTTAAGAGAATGCCCAGATGTAATTTTTGTCAAAGTCTCATAATTTTGAAAAATTTCAAAGTTTAATTTTAAGTGGTGGCGATAACTTACTTTTCTCTGTTTCGTTTATTAATATAATTTTAGTATACTTGACAACCCTTGTAATTTGCTGGCTGGTTTCATGAACTCAGCATGCATGTACCCGGCTGTGATTTATCCATTCGACATTCATTTGTTAAATACCCAATGCCGCATTTTACGCATCTACGCGTGTCTTTACAGTAGTTTGACCGTATTTTTGGCACCGATGGCATTGAACTGGTGTTTTCTTTTTATATTATGGTTTAAATTTGATTCTTGCATTCAAAACTTCGTCAATTTTGTAAATTTCTTTGTTGTTTTTGTGTGGTTCTAACTCCATAATGTGGAGGTGGGAAAAAGGGTGGTTTAAAATATTCTAGGATACCCGATATTGCACTTTCTGTATGTTACGAACAAGAAGGCCCTGAGATTTACGTTCATCTTTGACTTCTTCTTTGTTCACAGACAGTGAAAATAACGAAGTACTACACGGAATACTCTGTTTTATTTTGTTTGATATGTGTGGTATTCCATATCTTTTTCATCCAGTACTTTAGTTATTTTTCTGTAGTCTTCAGTACTGTGTATGGTTTTATTTTTACTTGGTCTCTATGCATTTGATTTGTGAATTCCTTTAAATACATGTGTTAGTTTAGAAATTCTATTAACTTCTGTATATTCATAACATTTGCACAAATATTGATAATATACTGATACTTGTCGCATTTTGCGTTTACTTTTCATAGCGTCAAGTTCAGGTAGCTATATTTTGTTCATTAAGTCCCAAATAATCCAAACAGTCATTTCAAATTCAATAAAACTCTACAATTCCGTTGCTAATAATATAATTTGAAATTATTTTCTACAAACGATTAAAAGGAGATATGAACATGCCCCTGGCCGAAGGAACTAAAGTAAATGACTGACTACAATAAAAAAATATTTCAAAGAGCATTATATTAAGCGTCCAATGCCCCCAAAAGGGCTTGGAGACGCGTTAGGAAGGCGCAACAAATTTAAAAAGAAACATATTCATTCTAAGAATGGTTATTATTAGTTGAAATGGTAGTGTATGGTTTTTGCTTTCCAGAGACACGGGAGCATTTGAAGAACATAATAAATTAAAGAATTTGTGAATGTTATGACTATTATAGTGTAGCGGGTTCCTAGTTGAAACGACTGATTCTTTGATATGCTCGGAGAATTTGTGCGATCTCAGAAGATGACCTTCTTGGCATTTACGTATTTAGGGAACAATTGTACTCGTAAGAACTTAAGTTTCCATGCTTTTGACTCGATAAGCAATGACCTCAATCGACTTACATTCTGAAGGTAGTTTCAAATAGCATTGTGGTGACAGGGTCAGATGGAAAAAGAGTGTACGTTGCGTTTGCAAAACGACTTGAAGGGCAGATTTGTGAGGTAACTGCGAAAAGATGGACTCTCAAACAAATGTGACTTGTCATGACGAACTAATTTCTTATAAACAATTACATACTCGTATCTCGATAATGAAAGGAGATACCGCCGAACGGATTGTGGAATTTTGCATTTCGTTTAAAGACAGTTTAGAGAAAATAAAAAATTTGCAATATTTGCAAATTTATAAACAATGTTCAATTTTTGCAATTCTGAAGTCGGAAGAGTTCCCTGATGTCCCAGAACCGAAAACTACGAATTAACAATTTTGCAACAAATAAACATTTTATAAACAATTTCGAAACGTGTGCTGTACGGACCGGGAGGGTCCTTAATTTGTCTCCGAGTTGAATATTGCAAAATAACAATTTTGACAAGAGATGCTAAATTATTACTAAATACCTAGTTTAATTGTTGCAAAAATGTTAAATTTAGTAAAACCGAATACTTAAATACTATTTTTTTCCCAAAACTTCCCACCCCCAAACATTTTCCCGATTCTGGAGCCGCCTTCGCACATTTCATTTCTTCGACCCGGATTCGTAATATTCGTTCATATACTTAAGTTGTTTTGCATTAAAATTAATTCAATTGATTTTTCGCAAGTAAATCTAGATAATGTGAAAAATGTAATTAAACATTTTTCAAATCCACTAATTCTATTGCATGTGCTAAATATATTTATGTCGTAATGTATAATATTATCTTTATTGATGTATTTCATGTCGGCTATCGAATGGCTTGCACTATGACGTAATGTGATCATTCCCGCCCCTTGTGCGTTCTGCGCCAATACTCTCAACCCTTAGGATAAACACACCTATCATACGGAACGTTGATTCTAGATATGCTGATTGGGCGAAATCCGGCCTATCAGCTTCTCAGTCGTTGGCAGTTGGTTGAGATTGTTCTTTTGTAATAGTTAACTATGAAAGAAGCAGATGGCGTTGTTCTCCGTACAGTGCTGCCAGAATGTGCAGAAGTACTGGGACTTCAGAAATTGGCCATACCCATTTTACGTGACGACGGCGGTACATGCTCCATTCTCCGTTTGTTAAGGTATTACTCCAGCAGTTACATACTATTGATAGGATAAATCACGGATAACAACCGACCAGAGCACTTGGTAGATAGAATTCTCCTCCAGATAGGAGTACAATTCGAAGAAAATTTACTGATTGAAGACAATTTCCTAATTGTAAATAGAAGTTAAAACTGATGCCTTATATAACGTCATCGCAGCAACATACTTAAATAATACCTTCTGAATTCAAGAAAATCAATATGACACTTCTATCACAATCAAGAATCAGAAAAATATCGCAAAATTGGAGGTACAAAGTAACACGTATAAACTATTCAAGAAATGTAACCAATTACGCAATGAAACATTTTTAAATATGGTAATACGACACTATTCTGAATGCAACAATATTAATAATTCTACCGGTTTATGAAATGAACGTATCATGTCCGAACTGAAGTGAATTTACCGAATAGGCGACATCAAGCAAAGAGAATGAACGTACGAGCATAGTGAATTTGAAATCTTTTCAATTTTGGATGAGTAATAGCTCACGACTATGAATATATTTCCATACTTTTAAAAACTCGGTACACAAAACGGGGAAAAGAATTATCGCAATGTATTCGAAGGGATTCCAAAAATGTATTTCCGATGGAAGCTGCATATTGATTTCCTATATTCCACATTCCTTTGCCGCGGACAGATGGTAAAAGTTTAAATACGTTACAGGCCACATTTGCATAACTGCTGCAGTAGGAAAGAACTTCTCCTGACTGGAACATCCTGGAAACCTTTTTGACTTCAGATATACGAAATTGCTCTGTTCCCGAACGTAAACAAGATTAAGAGTTACACAGATACACTTTACGTTCAGATCGTTCTGTATTACCTATTACGTCTTAACTTATCATCCAGGTTTTAAAGATAATCAACGCTTAAGTGGTGGTTGGGTAGTATCCAAAATTATCCTAGCCGACTGAAACAGATTCGTCAATCAGATTAAGCATGGGATATTGCCAGAAAGTGTTTTAGATATTTTGGTAAAGGATCACTCCAAAAGAATTAAAAATGCATTAAGGTTAACGTGATGGAGTCGTGTTTATTCATTTTTAGTTGAGATTTAACTGACAAAATATAGTGAAAAATCATCAGGATAATTAACATTGTTTCTTAGGCGGGGGAGTGGGGGTTGATCATTTCCTATTTTGTAAGTGACTGCTACTTGTACATGATTTAAATTTTTGAAGAAATTATATGCCAGTTTCGTAATAAAAGAAGTAATCGGTTCTATTGCAAGATCATTGTGAAGTGTATTATTGCTGGCAAACCAGGGGGTATGTACTGTTCACGTATTGTGGCGAACCGCCATTACCACATCACCCCGCGCCAGGAAGATGCGCAAGTCAAGCGGCACGCAGCGTCGCAAAACATTCCGGCAGCGGCCTCTAAAAAACGCTGCCGAATCCAAGACGGCCCAATATAAACGGGCCCGGCAGGGACGGTGACGGACAGTGGCGAGCAGTGACGTACGGGATTGCTACTCCGACTGCTGATTCCGACTCCGGACGACTGACGGGCTGATGACGATCTGCTCCCAGGGTGCTGCCACTGCTGTTGCCGCCCCCGCCGGAACGCCTGGTCCACGGGGAGATGGGGTAAGATGCCGTCGTCAGTAATCTCGACTCCCGTGCATCTCCCTTCAATCCATCGTTCCCCCTGTCTCTCCTAATTAATAATAAATGGTGCATTTTACTTAAAAACGTCTTCTGAGTGAGCTGCCCTCCCCCTTCCCCTCAACTTTCCGTAAGTTACTCAATCAACCGCAGTACTCAAAATGACGAGTCACCTTAGGAATACGCTGAAGCCAGTCAGCTCCGAGGGTGGCTCATCTCATATCGTAGTAGCAATTCTGGTACCGATACCGGCACTCGACACAATACTTGCGCCTCGCGCTGCAAGGTGTCTGTAATCGCCCGGGGCATGCAGTGTTACTGCTGTCGCTCGCCACGTCGCGTCGTTAATGTTCCGTCCGTGCGCGAGGGCCGTCCTCCATTAGCGCTTGACTGACAAAGAAACTGCCATCGATCCACGTGAGTGGCCAGGATTAGCGCCAATTTATTTATTTATTTATTTAACGTCAAAAACAGTTAAAACTGCGTATGACGTGCTATGGGGAAAAGTGAATTGTGTGCACATTTTCAAAATTCTGTGATCTCTACACTAAGTCATATACTACTTAAATTTTGGAGAAAAAAACATTCCCATGTAATAAAATCTATTTTCAAGGATAAATAAGCAATAAATTTTGGCTCTTATTACTTCCTGCCGCGACAACATAGAAACGATAATTTGAATAATTGTATTTCCCACTGAATTCTAGAAGACGTGCACAGAAAATGAAGTTACATTTATGTCCAGAAGCAAAACAAGGGGCCATCTCAGCATTTGCTCAATGGACCAGGGAAACTGGACGAAAAACCTGATCGAGTTGGGGCGGAGGGCTTGACACCCAGAGTCGCCGCAAACTTCTTCGCGACATCTGTAAACCTAACGGTGCAATCTGAAGAAAGCAAATGTGTTTTAGATTATTGTTACTTCGTGTTTGTTGTATTGCATAGTATTTTGGTTTTATTAGACATTTCACGTCTTTTGGATGTAATCCATGGGTGAATCTTAACAGCCTATGGTGATATTTTTCCCTTCTAACCTCGGACTTCCGACTCTGGCTGCTAGGAGAAAACGCGGTGACATGTTTGAAACTTTCAACATCTTGCACGGGTATTACAACTCCGATCTTGGTAGAATTTTTCAGCTCTCTGAAAGTCTACATCTACGTGGTCATGGTATGAAACTTGTAAAATCTAGACATAATCTAATGCAGCACAAGAACTTCATAGGTAACCGAGTTGTCGACACCTGGAACATACTACCCCAGAACGTGGTGGCAGCACCTAGTCTTCAGATTTTCAAAAGAGCTTATGATGGTCTCTTCAACGAGGAAGGCCATGGACTTCATTGATATGCGAACTCTGTTCCTCCTTTACAACGATTTTCAAAAATTGTGAATTATTTTGGTACTATGTAATACTTTCATTTATATTTTCATGTGATATTAAACAATGTGATATGTTGAAAACAATTAATTATGTTAGCGCCGATTCAAGCCATATAAGATTTGTACTGTTGCCTGTATATTACTTTAAATAAATAAATATCGTGATCCAGGAGGCCACGATTAAATTCTTGTCTTTTGAAATAACTCTCCAAATATGTTATTTCCAGCTGCATAAGATTAATGCTCTTAACATATTTTTGAGAATACAACAACAAGGAAATATAAAATCCAGTCCAGTAATTGATGAATTAGGTTAATTTATTCATTTGTTTTTCTGAACTAACTGGACTGCAAGTAAATAATGTGAGTATTAAATTGATATCTACAAACAGATCTGTGTTCAACGTTACTTGAATAAACATTTAATGCTGGTTCGTGTGAAATTTATTTTTATCTTGTGTTATTTGATTGACAAACCATATTGTATGTACCTACATACACGACTATGGTAGCCGTAGTTAAAATATATAGATTCCCAGATACATTATATACACTCCCAAAAATTGTGCAGTAATTTACAATATTCTTTAGTTCCAATGAGGGAGAGTGTTCCCATTTACGAGACCAAAAACGAAAAGTTTAATACAAAATGACTTTATCACAGTATTGGTATATTTCTAGATCTGTGCAAACATATCAGATTCAAATTTAATTGCTGAAAATAAATAATCAATAATATTGACCATTAAAATTATAAACCTTTATTTTATTGTGTATATCGCATTATATGAAACTACAAATGAATGTTCAAATTAATAAAAATTTTTGATATATTTGATATATTTTGAAAAAAAATTGTAATACATTTTTACTTTCAAGTAACTCTTCAATGAAGTTACTTTGATTTAACTAGGGTTTGTAGTTTTGCAAGTTGAAACAAAGGAAGAATGGTTGAAAAAGAGATAAAATTTGCAATTGTACTCTTTCGAATGGCCCCGAAGAACATTCATTAAGCGACAGCAACACCGGCCTACAAGTAATCAGAATGTGCGAATTGTGGCCCCAAATGGAGAAGAGAGAAACGGTAATGGTGACAGTAATGCATCGTTTTGCGACCGTTGGGAACCAGCGCAAGAAGTGGACCATGTCGCGTTGCGTAGTACAAGAACCCCTCGCTGTACGCCGCCACCTGTCATCGTTGCTGGAAACCGAACGCGCCAGAAGTGTCCCTGGGGCGAGTGGAGCAGACGGGAACGGCTAGCAGATATTCAGTGAATGGCATGCCCCAACCAACGAGCTCCGAGTTTCGAAATGCGCAGCATTTCCATATTTTGTTACAGAGAATATTTTTTCTTTTTTTTTTTTTTGAGAGAGAGAATTTTTTTTTCTTTTGTTTGAGAAATATTGTTTCATTTGTTTAAAAGAAAGTTTGCTCAAAACGAAAATAAATTTTTAATTTAACCGTAGCAGATGTGTGAACCGTCATTTATTTAATTGTCTTTCGTATCAGAAATAAATTCTATAGTTCGCTTAGGCAGTACTGTTGTAGTGATCTCGGACAGAAGGGTCGCGGGTTCGACTCCCGCCTCGGGCATTGTTGTATTTGTGTTCGTCCTTTCACCCCTTATCATCACCATTTCGTTTCATCTTCATAGTTACCATAAAGTTAACTATTATATTAAAAAATATGATGATAGTCTATTAAAAAATAAAGAGCGTTCCGTTTGAGCATAGTTGCATTACTTAGATATTTCATTTTTTTTAAATTTTTGATTTACATAGTGGTGGGGATGAATAGTGGGGGGTCACTTGAAAATAAATATATTTTTGTTAGAGAGAATAAACAACTTCGGCATCTAGTATCACTGCAGGATATAAACATTCTCCCATGCGAAGAAAATATTATTTTACTCCATTATATAATAAATTATTAATGTAATAATAATGCATGTTTATAATTTTTTCTTGTACATTCTACTTGCCATACTTATAAAATCTATTTTGAAGTTATGGGTTTTGATTTCCACTTCGATATGATGTATAGACAGTTTGTTTCTTATTCGACAACATCTGTGTAATTCAGTTTTCAAAACGACTAGTAACATGAACAATATAAGAAAAATAACGAGAAAATAATGTGGACAATAAATCCAGATCTGCATTTAATTTTGTTAATGTTAACTGATAGTACTATCAATTTACTTTCTACTTATAAACTCTTAATATCCTATGTTTACATTAACGTGTTCACATAATATATGATTTTTAATTGTGAAATTTGTTCTGCATTCTCATGAGATTTTTGGACGCGTCAAGTAGATTTTTCCTGTTTGAAATTGGCAAAAATTGAACAATCGTCACCTGAAGGAGCCACAACTGAACTATGGTGGTGGTGGTGGTGGTGGTGGTGGTGGTGGTGGTGGTGGTAGTAGTGGTGGTGTGAAGTAGTGGAGGAGGTGGTGGTGATTGTGGTGGTGGTGGTTGTGGTGGTGGTGGTGGTGGTGGTGGTGGTGGTGGTGGTGGTTGTGGTGGTGGTGGTGGTGGAGGAGGTGGTGGTTGTGGTTGTGGTTGGTGGTGGTGGCGGTGGTGGCGGTGGTGGCGGTGGTGGCGGTGGTGGTGGTGGTGGCAGTGGTGGTGGTGGTGGTGGTGGTGGTGGGTAGTGGGTGGTGGGTGGTGGTAGTGGTGGTAGTGGTAGTGGTGGTGGTAGTGGCAGTGGTGGTGGTGGTAGTGGTGGCAGTGGTGGTGGTGGTGGTGGTGGTGGTGGTGGTGGTGGTGGTGGTGGTGGTGGCGGTGGCGGCGGTCGGTGGCGGTGGTGGTAGTGGTGGTGAAGTGTGTGGATGAATCTCCTTGTCGTTTAACTCAACAGAACGCTGTGGTAATGTATGAACATGGCCGGTCTGCCGCAGTGCACTCACGACAACTCCCTCTACTGTTCTTAGCTCTATGGAGATAACTCATGACTATGCACTTAAATAGTATGTACTACAATGGAAACTCAAGAGGAAACAGTGATTACAACAGCAAAAGCAGTTCATTCCTTTTTTATCGTATTTACTAATAATATGATGTGACGTCACAAATCTAACGTGTGTTTTTATTAGAAATTTTCCTATTCTTTTTCTACAATAGTGTTTTATATTATTATTATTATTATTATTATTATTATTATTATTATTATTATTATTATTATTATTATTATTATTATTATTATTATTATTATTATTATTTCCTATTTTCTGTAGATATACACTGATGCCGGGGTTCTCAAAATCACCCAAGGCAACAATGGTTTGCACGTAAAGTGGAACAAGAATATATTTTGTTTTTTATATCGGTCAAGTCAGACTTAAGAATTTACGGACTATATTTGCTGTTCCCAATAATGCGGCTTTTTGAATTGTCCGTAAATGCTTTTCGGTTAATTTTAACTTCGCGATCTCTTGCCATTCCTTGGTGACCAATCCATTCGCTGAGACCACTACTGGAAGCACTTCCACTGCGCGCAATCCATACATGTCCTTCAATTCAACAGCCAGGGGTTGGTATTTCCTCTTTTTCTCAGCAACAGTTGTTACAAGCCAGTCATCTGTAGGAACCGCAACATCAATGATGCATGATGTTTTAGATATTTTATCAAACAGAACAATATGTGGTCTATTTGCTTCCACTGTTCGGTCAGTGAAGATTACACTATCCCACAGAATTCGAGCTCGATCATTGCTGATTACTTGCTCAGGTTTGCACTTATAATATGGTTCTTCACTCTCTATGAGATTGTATCTTTTGGCAAGGGCTTGGTGGATTACTTTGGCAGTTGTGTCTCTTAAGGTATTCTGTTAGTGCTAATGCGGGGCATCCACAGCAAATATGCTGGATTGATTTGTTAGTGGATTTACATAGGCGACATCGGCTATCAATTTGCTGAATCTAAAACGATTTTTTATATATTTATTATTATTATTATTATTATTATTACATATTATTATTATTATTATTATTATTATTATTATTAATAATATATAATACAATAATAATAATAATAATAATAATAATAATAATAATAATATAATATATATTATATATACTAGTGAGAACCCGTCAAAATATGACGGTGAGATCTGAGATAAATGTAAAATACTGTGCCCAGACTGATGTTCACAATATGTTGCGTTGTTTGGATCTTCAGGGTATAACGAAGATATTTTGTGATGTGGAGTTTCCAAAATTTTGAAAATAACTTGATGGTATGGTAATGATTGCCCATGACCAGGTGGCAATGCAATATCGGCACCAAATGACACAAAAGAAAGAGCACTATTATACTGACGAATATTATTTCTAAAGTTTTTTGATGTGTCATCATCTATAAACAACTTTGATTTCTTCTGGCATATTGCTCGAAGGTAAACTTATTTTCCCATTTAAGCAACACAGAGTAAACTCGTTTGCAGAATTTCTCTCACGCGGGAAGTACAAAGCAGAACAAAACTGACATTTCATAGAGAATGACCCAACAGAGAACGAAATGACCTCACTAACACGACTTCTACACTGACTTTCTCTTTCCCTGCGTCCACTTAATGTACGTTTGCGTCTTTTGGGGCGCGTGGGCAACGATTCGGAATTCGACATAACCTGTGAACAACTTCACTACTTCAGCACAACCGAGCAAAACCCACTGTCCGAATGTTCACTACAAAATACACCACAAAAGCAAATACATGCCAACTATCAACACCACAATGCAATTATTACACTGAAACAAAACCTTCACGAATTGTAAACAAATCTCAACAATCAAAACAAAACATCAAGCAGTGTCACCATGAGGCAGCTTTGGAAGAAAACAATTGACTATTGATAAGCGTACTATTAAAGAATGATTTAATTAATTAATTTACACCGTAAATGTTGGTGAATCAACACTAACAGTATCTGATAACACATCTAGGGATCACATTCTTTCATTTAAAGGAAAAAATACTACAATCGGTTCAGTAGGAAGCTCTGAAACTATTGCCATGGCAGAATACCTTATTTTTAAATATATAGATAATAATATTAATAATAATATATTATTAAATAATATTAATATATTTTTATATATTTATTATTATTATTATTATTATATTATTATTATTATTATTAGCATTAGTATTAAATGTCTTTGCTAACTTGGATGGACGAGGTGGCTAAGAGCATGTACCGACGCAGCGCTTCGGTCTGAAGGGTCGCGGATTCGAGTCCCGCCTTAGGCATAGTTGTTCGTCCCTTGTCTGTTTTGTATTTGTTGTCGCAGACGACCTCTCCTTCTGCTGACCCCAGATCAGCGATGCCTACAGTGTGTTAATGTTTAGTGTAAAGTCGAAAATGCGTCTCATCCGATCGTGGGTTAGAAA
>BLKR01012971.1:0-14619 GCA_011170035.1 Teleogryllus occipitalis | reverse complement strand
CAGCAATGGGCCTCGTCCAATCTTCTTTCTTGCTACCGACCAAATCCGTATCTTGTCGTTTCTTCTCATAAACCACTATGTACACTGTTGATCCATTGGCTTTCCATCCCCATTCACCTGCTTGAATTGCTACAAGTTCTAATCCTCCTTATAGTTTATTACCGAAGCAAAATCTTAAGTGCTGTTAAAATATTAGCATATAAGTTCACCAAGTTATCGTCGGGTTCCTATCATCAGAGACTAAGTTCGATTATCATTGTCCGCTTAATAAAATTTGTAAGTCCCACTTTTGGCATTCACTGTTCACTTCGTATAAAACAATTTCTGAGTTCTATCTTTTGAATACTAACAATGATAAAACACTACGTCCGAACTTGCGTAAATTTTTTACGTTCAAGTAAACTGCTATATATCTAGCTCCCTGATCCGATCGCTATCGTGTCGAGAACTCGAATGAGTCTTCTTGTATCCTTCAACATGTCAACTTTTTTATCCTTTACTCTCTTGTTTAAAACAAAATTATGCGATCTACCTTGCGGCGTCATCTATGTCATTATTTTTTACCAATAACTCACGGATGCTACTTATCGTCCGCTTTTGAACTAATGGACATTGTTTATATCTTGCACTCCGGTACCATGACAAAATTTACGTAATTCATACATTATATACAAAATGTACGTAATACAATTTTCTGATTTTTAAAAAATTTTTGGTTGCTTGTGTTGCAATGATGTCAATGGCTTCATTCATATGAGTGTTCCATTGATGAATATTGTATATTTTACATTGTGCACACCCCACTTGGCACGTCGTCTGATTGTAACCATGAAATTCTTTAATTAAAAAAAATAAACAACAAAAATTGACCCAATGAATTTAAGTAATATAAAATATCAACACACATTGACCGGAAGTACGTCAAATTTACTATTTATTTAATTTTTCTCTCAATACTCAAGATGTCTATTAAGGGTAGTTTAATAATAATTTAGTAATTCAAATAATAGTTAACAATTGTTTTCCTCATAACACGTGGTCGGGAAAGAAAGGAAAATAAATAGATAAATGAATAAATAAAAATAAAACCGGATACGCATGGTTCTGGCATGGAGTGGCTCAGCACGTGGTCCTGACACAACACGGTTTTTAAATTCACTTACTTTCGGGCCGTGGCCCTGATCGGACTTGCAATGGACCTGTTGTGCTTTAGCAACTCTATATTGGAGTCGGTCTGTAGGCAAACATGAAATTTGACCAGTTTGTATATTAGTAAGGTGTGTATAGTTTATATTACTTTGGCTTTATATATATATATATATATATATATATATATATATATATATATATATATATATATATATATATATATATATACTACAATTTATGTAAAACTGTTGGTTGATTTAATATTTATTTTAAAATATTTACCATAATATAACTCGCGGTCGCCGCCATTTTGTATTGTTCACGTTGAATCCCTCTGAAATAAAGCTATAGCGGATTGGTCAGCTCGATCCCGTAGGGCGGGGCAGGGGTTGGCAAATTGTGATAAAGTTCGGCTAAGGACATCGCCCGTTTTTTCGCCATCCACGGTACAAGATTTAATGGAGAAGCAAGAGGCTATGTAATATTCTTTTTTCGATAGAGATATTTTTTTCTGTTTGTAGTACGCAGATACGTGATCATACTCACGAAGATCGCACATGAAACGAATGCATGAGTTTTGTGCTGTTTGCAATTCCGTTGTTGCTTAGCTTTTAAGTCAGAGAAGGAAATCACAGTAATCGAAATAGGACATAATCAGTGAATTGATCAGGTTCATATGTGTGTTTGTAGGAGGTAGTTCTCGTACGCGTTTTAGAGAATGGAGGTCTTTAAAGACTTTTTGACAAATCTTGCTTGGGTAGTCCTGCTGAGAGTGCTATGTGAATTCCTAGGTTCTTTACGTTGTTACACCAAGGAAGAGGGGAGCCATTCATACGAATGGTCGGAAGGGTTTTATCTAATTTGTTGACGGCGTTTTGAGAGCCTATCAATAAATTTTGGGACTTTTTTTGATTTAATAAAAGTCCTAGTGCTGCGGTCCGTTTATTGAGAGCATTTAGGTCTTCGTTTCTTTCTGAACTAAAGAGTTTAGCACCGACGGGTATCCGTTGCCTTATAGTTGAAGGTCATCTGCGTACATTTTATGGCGACAGTATTTAAGACATTGTGCTACGTCATTTACGTAAATTAAGAATGCTGAGGAGTCTAGAACTGTTCCCTGTGCAATTTTCTAATCGCGATTTAGTGTGTGTTAGTTGTTTTGTAGGTGTTTTTTAGTGCCAGAAAAGTGAACATATCGTGACTTGATATTCTAAAAAGATAGACAATACTGTCCTGTACTGTTTTTGGTTGCACAAACTGCAATAAGAAAACGGAGGAACAATGAACAAAACAATGGGAAAATATTTAGCGTAGGTCGTATCAGATCACCAACGCGACTGGGACCAATACATATATATTTTTCTTCCAGCCTACCGCTCCTCTGTTCATGAGGCAACTGGGCAAACACTCGCTAATATCTTCTTTGGTCGGGAACTACGTTTAACCCCCAATGACGCCGCGGTTTGTGTCCAAAATCACGACAGTGGGAAGGACCGTACGAGGTAGTGAAGAGGATAAATGATGTCTACCGAATTAAAAAATTGCCGAATGGAAAACCACGAGTCGTCCATTCGAACCGGCTGCCCCGTACGCAGGAAGTAATGAAAATGATGAAAAGACCGCACAAGTTTGTGAGCTGGACATGCAAGAGTTCACATTTGATGAGTTTATGTCTCATTATAGTGAAAAGCATTAAGCGCGTTATGGTGCAACAGGATCTGTTTGCGGTACCCCAGAAATATGCATTTGCGCATTGTGTCGTCCAGGATTTAGATATGTTCAGAGGTGTTGCTGCTGTATTCATGAGAAAATACGGAAGAATAGAAGAATTAGAGAACCAGCCACCATATGTCGGGAAGGTTTTGCAACTGCACCACCTGAGTCGATATATTTATTTCCTTGTCACAAAAAGTAAGTCATATCACAAGGTATTCTATAAAAATCTTTGGAAAACTCTGAGTGAATTACGCCAACAAGTACAAGACAACGTCCAGAAGATATCGATGTTCAAACTGGGATGTGGTTTTGATGGACTGAACTGGAGAATAGTGGAAGCATGTTGGAAGACTGGGGTTAGCATCTTAATCTGCAGCTACCACCATGGAATGTCGTCATATCCAAAGAAGACAATTGACTGTCACTTCTTCTGAACCTCCGACTGCAATAGAGGCTCCAGCATCACGTATCTGCATGATTTTACTAAACGCGCTCCGAGACGGATCGCATCTAAGGAGGGTTTAGTGTAACGAATATTGCGTCATCTGCCGGCGCCATCACGAACTACCTGTATGCACGGATTGCGACATCTGCCTGCGGCCCTCGAACTAGATCGTTCCAGAGTGTTCGCGGCGCTTATCGCAAAGTCCAGAAAATTCTCGACGGTGCCCGCCGAATATAAATACGCGGCGGCCGGCGACTGAGAGTCAGTCTGAAGTCTGAAGTGGAAGCTGAGCTGTGAAGTGTGTGCATCGCGGTGAATAGCAGTGCAGTGGTTGTGCTCAGTGACGTGAACCGTGGTTAGCGCCGTGAACTGTGGTCGAACAGTGGTCAGTGCGACAGTACAAAAGAAGTGGATAGTGTAAATAAATAATCAAGTGCAGACAATTTGTGCATAGATCAAGTGTTTTTAGTCATCGTATTAAGAAACAGAATAAACGCGTTTGTTAAATTAATGTTTTTTTAATTCACCACATAGAAACGTAACAGTATTTTATTTTTGCATTATATTAGTTTTCTGTAGTACATTTTATATTTATTCTTTATACAATATTTCTTGTACTTGTACAACCGGTCTCACCTTTCTTCGCAATTGCTAAATATATTTAATAATAATAATAATAATAATAATAATAATAATAATAATAATAATAATAATACGTTTGAAGTTCGATATCAATACAACTTCTGATAGAATTCAATGAAAATTTCTGATAGAATTATGAGTGAGTAATACTTCAGTTTCTTGTGTTTCAATGCATTATTTTATGATCACAATTAACATTTGACAGTAGAATAGCAAAAAATATATTATTTTATGAAATATAACAACAAAATTGTTAAAAAGGAGGTATGAAGGCGGGGAATTTTAGTGTGCAAGGAAAAGTTGTCTTTCTAAGAAGTAAGAAAAGAATTTTCATTGGGCTTTCTACCTGCGGCATCCTCCACCCATTTAATCCCTCAATGCTACGTGCCGCGCACGAAGCGACCCCCCACCCCCACCCTCTCGGCTAGGGCGAATGAACTGAGGAGGGTACAAGTACTGTGCGCGGTGAAAATCTTACAGAAGAGTGCTCATTGTGAACGGCGGCTCCGATGGACAAAAGACGGCGTTTCTGAACCCCCATCGTGTTCTGGATTTTCCACAAAAAAAATTCTGAATCTTGGCGTGACAATTTATCTGTGGATATCTGCATCTTTAGAGCATTTCAATATATTTCAAATATCTTTTGATTACTTAAAATGCTCCGCCAGTGGCCTCCTAATTAGGTGTACGGACGTGAAAGGGCATAAGTTCTCCCACATTGAAAGTGGAGAAACACGTGTATATTAGTATGTTAATAAATGACTAACGTTTCTGTTATGTGTGTTAGTTCTGTGATTAATAGAGCTTGATTTCGAAGGATTATAACAACTTTTAGTTAACGTGCTGTTTCTGATAAACGAGCTACATTAAGTAGATTGATGAACAAAGAAGTTGAACAATTTGATGGCATGTTAAAATCAGAGAATACTAACATGGCGTTCCTTAATATTCCCAAACTATACGGAAATGTAGGCAATAATTTCCGATCATATTCATTAATATAGTAGATCAGTTTTTCAGATACATGGCAATTAATTCCAAATTGTGGTAATTAATTAGCAGTAAGTCATTTGAGGGTTACCGTCGAGCTACGACACGAATGTAACTCGTGTGTGCTGACGTCCCGCTCACACCAGTTTTCGCCACTTAGGTACGTGGCAATTAATTACAATACATCATTTAAGGGTTTCCATCGAGCTACAGGAATTTAACTTGTGTGTGCTGACACCAGGTCACACCCATTTTCGCCACTAAGGTACTTGGCAATTGATCCCAAATTGAGGCAATAAATCATTTGAGGGTTTCCGTCGAGCTACGACACGGATTTAACTAGTGTGCAGACGCCCAGCTCACGCCCGTTTTCGCCACGAAGATACATGGCAATTAATTAAAATTTGTGACAATTAATTGGCAATTAATTAGCAATAAATGAGTTGATGATTTCCGTCGAGATACGACACGAATTTACTTTGTGTGTGCTGCCGTCCAGCTCCAGCAAGATGTCGCATGATCGCGGCCATATGAAACAATGCTGAAGATCAAGCGACTCTAACGGCACAACCGAGAAAGACGCGAAACGCCGTGCCATAATTCCACCTTGCCAAACTCTTTATAGCGCCTTAATTCCACCCTGAAGATAATATCCTCAGCTGCCACGTTACGAAATCCCAAGTATAGGGGACGGATTTTAATGATATTTCATTTTTTCTTTTCACGTTAGAAATATACCATTTAGTAAAGACATTAATTTTTTTGTTGTGACAGAAGGAAATTGCCATTTTTACGACATTTTTGCATGTTTCATCGATTTCGACTAAGAAGACATTTTTACCTATTTCTATAATTTTTGAAGCATTTTCGCTAATTTCATCAATTTTAATATTTTAACGGCACTCTCCCAGATATGTACGAGAAGTAACAAATGTTCTCTGCTAAATTTCCGAGATTTTCGATTTCTTCGCTCAGAAATTTTAATGTCAGCCTTTGTAAGTATGTAATCTAAGGTTCCTGTGACGCCTATCAGCGCCTTTGTCAGTTTGGCCGATTTCGGGATAACTAAAGACAGGGATTTTCTTGCAAAAAGAACAGTTTATAGGATCAGTTTTGTACTTTTATGACTTAAGGTTGGCATCACTGGGATGAGCTGAAAACAGCTGACGGATAAAAATTGGTTTGTTTATAACCTGAAAGTTGCTTGCAACAATGGCGTGTCCGCTTGAAGTGTCCACATTAGTTGAACAACGTTCAGTGATCCGTTTTTTGCTTTCTGAAGGTGAAAAACCGGCTAAAATCTTTTCTCGAATGATTTCACAGTATGGTGCAACTTGTATGAACCGCGGAAATTTTTATAAGTGGGTAGAACAGTTCAAAAACGGTCGAACTTCAGTGACTGACGAGGAACGTCCTGGCCGGCCAGTTGAAGTGTCAACTCCTTCGCTTGAAACTTGCATTGACAACATTATTCGTGAAGACCGCCGTGTTACAGTTGAAATAATAGCAAAAAGAGTTGTAGTTAGTGTTGGCACAGTACATAACATTATCAGCAACAAGCTGAAGTACAGAAAAACAAGTGCAACGTGGGTCCCGAAAGAGTTAACACAACAACACAAGGAAACAAGACTCAAAGTGTGTACAGAGTTGAAAGAACGCTATGAAAGGGAAGGTGACCCTTTCCTAAACAAGATTTTAACGTGTGATGAAACTTGGGTTCACTATTTTGAACCAGAGTCGAAAAGACAAAGCATGGAATGGAAGCACACTAGCTCACCTGTCCGAAAGAAATTCAGAACGCAAGCATCAGCGGGAAAAGTCATGTTGACCGTCTTTTGGGATGCCCAAGGTGTCATCTTTTGTGATTATTTGGAAGATCAGCGTACAATAAACAGTACCTACTACTCAGATATGCTGATGAACAAAGTAAAGCCAGCAATGAGAGAAAAACGTCGTGGATCTCAAAGAAAAGGCGTGAAATTGCTACACGACATTGCTCGCCCTCATACCGCCCAGCTGACCCAAGAAACCATTCGAAAAATGGGTTGGGAGATACTACCTCATCCTCCGTACAGTCCAGATTTGGCTCCCTCGGATTTTCATTTGTTTGGTCCACTCAAAGAGGCATTGAGAGGGAAAAAGTTCAGCAACAACGAGGAGGTCAAGGAATTTGTGGGAAAGTGGCTCAAACAACAAGACAAAGACTTCTTTGCAACTGGTATAAAAAAGCTAGTTCATCGTTGGGACGAGTGTATTAATATTGGTGGGGATTATGTTGAGAAGTAGTAAAAGTATCGTTTTGTAAAAATACACACTTTTGTTTCTACATCAATTTGTCTCTTTAATTATTGAATAACCTTCGTATATATATATATATATATATATATATATATATATATATATATATATATATATATATAATCAAATAAATAAATAAATGCATTCAATTTCGCAGTAAAAATACATTTTAAATCATAATACGCTGTTTTTTAGGATACAGTAAAAGCTAATCCTATTACTGATGATACAAGGTTTAAAATTAGAGAAATTACATAGTAGTATCTAAAATACTTTGTTACTATAATGTAATAGATTTCTTAATATGAAAATTTTATGTAAAACAATAGCTTATAAATCTTTCTCAAATCATGTTGTATGTCGCTTTTATTATTCTTTCTTGCTATTATTGTTACAAAGAAAATCAGTACGAGCACATCATTATTTTACTGGCACTGTCTGTATCATGGTGGAATTTCCACCATGATCTGTATGTTATACTGTGAGATATCCTTTTGTAATTGCCTTTACTTAATGATTAATGTGGTAATTTTCTATGTTTTTGTTTAAGATTATGTATTGGATATGTTCTCATGTATGCAATAGTAAAGTTATGTGTACTATATTTTCCCTTCTGATCCCCCTCGTATCCTTTTCATTATCATTTCTTTATTCTCTCATGTCCACCTCCATCTTCTTTTTCTTTCCCTTTTCTTTTGTTTTCACTCCGAACTTGCTGTCAATAGATTTTTCGGTATCAATCCTCCGAACATGGATTCATATTACACAAAGTGTTAGAGAAAATGATTAACTATTCCGCAACATTGCGATACTTCCTATAAATTGGGTACGCAGTGGGCTATACTTGAGCTTTTCTAACGTGGCGGCTGAGGGTAGTATCTCCAAGATGGAATTCGGCGAGAATTTTTTAGTCATTCTCAGTCCTGCCGCTAGAGTCACTTGATCTGCAGCACTACTTGATATGGTTGCGATCATGCAGGACTGAAAATGACTCAAAAAGTCGTGTCGAATTTTATCTTGGAGATACTACCCTCAGCCCCCACGTTAGAAAATACCAAGTACAGAATGTAAAATGAATAAACTATGTAAGAATTCCGAGACAGGAGAGAAAATGAAATCTATTCAAAGTGCTCGAATACGAGGAAAGAGAAAGAACGACTAATAAATTAACATAAGAAATGGGAGGAAAAACGAAACAAAGGCAAATAGTAAAGTGAATAGGATATGAACAGATATACAATATTTGGTAGAAATTAATTCTTGGGGGGGGGGGAATAGATGAATCGTCTTACCCTGCAAGCAATGGCGAGAATCGTGAGGCAGTTTGTGTACATTGATAGTATGCAGAGGGCCATCAGCACCTAGGAATTCTCATCTGCTGGCGGTTTTCTCCTGAGAATGACGTGGGTTCCGACTTACTACGAGTAAGTGTTCGGTAAGAACTTATCTTGGTGGCAAAAGTGTTTAAAGACTTCTACTACTCTGGGGTGTGGGATGAAGTTGCAGCTGGTGAAGGGTGTCCGCTAGTTTTCTTCGGGAGGGGGAGTTGCAAATTTGCAACTAAAGAGGAGATCATGAGCTTTGTTTATTGAAAATATCCGCATTTTTAAAGCTTCGATAAGTGATTCCTCTTTTTTTCGAAATTTAATTCCTGCATAATCTAATCTATCTGAACCTCCTCGTCCATGTTTTGTTTTTGGATAAATTATACATTCTGTCAATTCATTAACAATATTCACACTTAATTTTTGCTCAACTACTAATCCATTTCAACTTTTAAAAAATTATACAAAAATTTTTGGTTATTTTAGAGCCTCTTAAATATACAATACGTAATTTAATCGTCTTTCTGTTTTCTGGAAATTTGAAAAAATACATATTACAAGGCCGCAGAATATCGCTTTACTAGTGCGTATGAAAACACCTCGAAAAAACAAAATAATTCATCAAAATTGTTTTCCTTGCTCAACAATAAAATTATTTGACAGTCCCCATTGAGCAATTAATTTGTAATAAATAATTTTACGTCGCGTCAACTCCGCTCATACTAGTTTCCTGCATGAAAAAGCGTGGCAATTAAATAGCAATAAACAAATTTAGGGGGTACACACACGTGGCAATTAATTGCAAACTGTAGCAATTAATTAGCAATAAATCGTTTGTGGGCTTCCGAAGAGCTGCGACCTGAATTTAACTTGTGTGAACTGATGCCCAGCTCACATCCTTTTTGCCACGAAATTACGTGGCAATTAATTAGAAATTAATCAGTTGAGGGTTTTCGTCGAGCTACGATACGAATTTAATTGTGTGTGCTGACGCCCAGCTCACACCCGTTTTCGCCACGGCGTGGCAATTAATTCCAAATTGTGGGAATTAATTGGCAATTAATTAGCAAAAAATCATTTGAGTTTCCGTGGAGCTACGACCCGAATTTAACTTATGTGCTGTCGTCGCGTCAATCCAGCTCACACCCGTCTTCCCCCGGAAAATACGTGCCCATTAATTCCAAATTGTAGTAATCAATGAGCAATAAATAATTTGACATGTTCCGTTGTGGTGTGCTGACTTGGCTGTTCCAGCTTGACGCACCTGAACCTCGCCCCCAACTTGGAACTCCGAAGCGTCACTCCGTGGGAAAGTACATCGGCTGTTCATACCGTATAGTGCGATTTTTCTAACCGTGCGTCTGGCAGATATCAGCTGGTGAAAGTTTCATCCAATCGAGAGCTTAATGTCACTGCAGTGACGTTCAAGATTCCGATTGGATGAAACCGTAACTGTGGTCTGTCAGCCGCACGGTTAGAATAATTGCACTGTAGCTAATTGAGCATTGGTCAGACTCGATGTTTTATGTCAAATGACGTTACGTTGATCTCGAACCCTTACTCCGCTTAAAATAATCTCTGCATGAACCTCTTAAAAAATTACGTGACGCTTTCATATGACACCCCCATTTACAATAAAGTTTATATAATAAATAAATTTACATAAGCAAAAATAAATTATAAAGCCCTAACGAGTTTTATTAACTTTATTTGTATTATACATTAGAATTAGATGGCGATGCGGATTGCACGAAACAATAAGATTATGGACAAATGTTTGAAGGACGAAAGGACGCGTAGGCGAGAAAATTTTCGGCAACAATCCGCGCACAGGACGTCGTCGATGATGCATGGGTTCCGAGTCTAATGTGCCCAATTAATTGGATTATAGAATGAACTGTAGATTATCGAATATTTTCTTCGTAATCTAACAAATTTAATCAATATACCATTGATGAAAAAAAAGTATTCCTATTCATTGTAACAATTTATTCATAATAACTTTTCAATTTATTATATTTTTTTAAATTTATTAATGTTTTATTACACTGAATAAAAGGCATTATTTCAGCAAATGTTGAATTGTTTTTAAAATAAATATGCATTACGAAACATTAAACTACGATCCCCTTCCTGTGCAGTGCTCCTTGAAACCTCTGCCCTTCTTTAGCGTAATGTAATTTATGGGTAACCCCAATAGACATTGGTAAAAAATATGTAATTATACCAAAAAGAAATAACATGTGTGAAATAAAAAATGGTTTTAATTTACTCAGAATGTCAAGCAAACTAAAAAAAAATAAATTGAATGCTTGTTTCTTGACAACAGCAAAGCACTCCTTTTATAAGACAAGCAGTCTAGAAACCACTGCAAATGATTGTCATTCACACAAAATTACAGTTTCTTAGATTAGAAAAAGTAGTTTTTGAAGTAGCTCTTAATGAGACAATATTAATTTGATTATTTAATTAACCTGAAAATTCAATCTCTGTAATGTATATATCATCTACAACAATAACAAGCTGGAAACTGTTTCAACAGTCTTTAGTTTAAATATTTTGAGGGATATGGTTGTACGAATCACTTTTAAAATTAAAGGAAGGAAATTTGCAAGAAAATGATTATAAACATGAAGAAAAAATAATGTATTTACATAAATAAGTTTAAAATGGCAAAAAAAGATCCATACAAAAGTAAATTCACTCAGCAGTGACCAAGCACAAGTCATTGTGACTTATCCAGTAGCCTAGGTAGATGAGAATCTGAAAATGGCAATGAAATCCTCCTACACATTTATCATACAATAATATATTTCATTCATACTTAAAATGCAACTAGAATATCTTAGGATGTTACCTTGAATATCTGAATTATGATAAAACATCAAGGCTTCTTTTGTGTACAAATCTAACAGTGCATTGAGCAAAATGCTTCAAAATTAACAATTCTGTGGAATGTGTTTCATCTTGCATTCACCTGATATTCATTCAATTTTGATTCAAGCATCGGCAAGGCAATTATATCGCTGAACAATTTAGGACATGCTCTTGTGACAGATAAAACCCTTCAGACCTGATTTACAGTAACTACTCATGTAAGTAATAGAAAGCAAAATTTTTCAAGCTACACACTTATGGCAATTCTAGGAATGATTTATGCCAATACTCACATTCATTTCATCACACTATTCATTGGTAACCTATTTATTTTAACATTCCTTTCAAAAACTTCTTAAACAGTAAGAACACTCCAAATCAAACTCTTCATGCAGCCTTCAAACTTGCAGATCCATGTATGGCTTGCCATATTTAAAAGTAGTTTTTCACATAACATGATGACATGTCAAACGTTAAGTACTATTTTCACAGATAGCAGCTTACCACTCTGGAAAATTGACATGCTGAATGATAACACTCATTCATATTCTAGTGTTTCAGTCTCGTTGCCTTGGTCAAGCTGATTCTTCACAACAGCATTTAATTTTAAATTGAATATAGAAACATTAGGACAAAGAAATAGAAGACCAGTCTTTTTAAAATCCTATTCTCTGGGACAGTTCTGTGCTTCAAGCAATACAAGAAATCGTAGAGTATTCATATTCTACATTTCAACTCCATAATAATAAATCATACCAGTAAGGTTAATCCACTGGCCTAACTTATTTCAGCTGTTTCAATAACAAGCTTAACTGTATCATACAATATCCTCCAATACAGTATTTTCTTTCTTAGGAACACAATCTTCAAAGTGTGTACCTAGAACTTCATCCAATAACTTCCAAATAAAAACTTATCAAACTGAATAAACAGACTAGACTAACAAATTACTTCGTGAAGAAATAAAGAATAACAAATATCAATACAACATACAATAATATCTACATGAATTAATGCCATTGCAGTGTAAACCTAAGAAATGCATTAACAATATTACTCTCATCAAACTTCTAGATCATTTAAAAAGTGTTTAGGGAATCAGGTTGTAGCAGTGAGTAAAACTATTAACCAGCATCCTATATACTTCAAGTAAACAAGAACATTTTTGTTATAAGTGTAGAAACATTTGATGATTTTTATAACATGGCAGTCAAGAGTGTAGTTTAAAGTGAAGCTGTGACACTGATCGATTGGAAATTGGCAAGAGGATACATTTCATTCAGAGATAGTATTGGCATCATCTTCTTTTTCTCCCTCACTGAGCAGTTGAAGCAATAATTCATAAACAGGTTCAAAGGCTTTCTGATAACCCAAATTGGTTAGATGAAGGTAATCAAACATATCGTGGTGACTGATAGTCCCATCTGCTAGAACAAAACCTTTGTCTATGGCAACTACTTCACAACGAGAATCACTGGTGACTCGTTCACTGACCAATTTATTCACTTTGCTATTTCTCTCTCGCAAAGGATTTGGATTTTGCCCTCGAGGTAGTAATGTCTGTAAAAACATAACATTACAAGTTTGTAATATTTCTTATATTCCTTACATCTTATACTCAATACACTACTTAGTATTACTTACAGGCAGTACAATGTATGCTTGGGGCTGTTTTTCACGTATAACTCTCACTATCTCCAATATCCCTTCAGTAATTTCCTCTGGAGAAAAGTCAAAATTGTTTGTTCCCACAAGGACCACTATTACCTGTATCAAGGAAATTAATACACTAATACAATATAAAAGAACAATTTTAAAAGTGAAATATTGTGAAATGATAATTTAATGTTCTGTGTGGGCAGCGACAAAGTACCTTTGGATTAACATGCTCCAACTCTCCATTTTCAATTCTCCACAATACGTGCTGGGTCTGGTCGCCGGATATTCCGAAATTTAGAGCATGCATTGGAACAAAATATTTACTCCAAATTTCACAGTTTGACATCTGCTGTATGATCGAGTCTCCAATAAAAATAACTTCAGGTTCTTTCTCTTTTGCTTCCAACAAAAACCGCTTATGCTAAAAGAAATTGGTATTGTAAGTCATCACGAATCATATTACATATTTTAAGGAATGAAGATTACAATCATCAACTTCACATTTACCATGCTGAGCCACCTTCCATCTCCTTGTACATCCTCAACGGGTACTGGAATCGCAGCAGGGTTCATTTTTTTAATCAAAATGTTCACTACATAACCTGAACGGTCCCTAGTTCGCTCCGGTTCGCTCCTCCTCCTGGAGTTGGACCAAGCGAAGCAGTATAGCCAACAATCTCACCATTTCGCTACTGAAATAATTTTTAATACACAAAGTGATGTCAAATAGTACATGTAATTATAATAGAATCGGAATATACTTTTTAAACATTGAACTATCGACTTATAACTTAATTGGAAATTGTGTTAAAAAATGAGAAGTTTTCATTAATGAACAGTGAAAAAGTTTCCAATGCTTCAAAAATATATCCATGATTATCCAAAACGCTGAAAACTTGCTCTTTAAAATACGTATTCAATAAAAGCAAAAATTACATTTTTGAGAAAGTAGTTAACCTAATAAATGGAGATATTGAAAGTACTTAGTTGGCAATATTAACAAACGAAGTTCAACAGACGCGCTAAAAGGCAGCGCCACTCGCGGCGAACGAAGGAAGTGAATCTTGAGTGAGGAGGTGGTATTAACTGAAGGAATGCGGGGATTGGACCGGAACGCGAAACTCGAGGTATACGTCATAGTGGGCGTATCCAAATGTTTTTGTGCCTACTAGTGTGAGCTGGGTGGTTGTGGGATTAATTTCGGCTTTCTATGTTATATGCAGGGAAAATTCATTCGAGGGACATTTTCTTTCGATGCTTGGTCACAAATTTCAACAAAACTAACCGATTTTGGTGTAAAACATTGTTCATCCCTCCGGGCCAGTGCTGGAGAGGGGGACGACCTTCAAAGTGGTTACTTGGGAGATTTTCGGAGTTTGAAATTTTGTTTGATTCTTGTTGTCGCATTATGAAAATAAATAGGACATTTTAGAAATCTGTTATAAACGATACATTTGTAATTGAGTTTTATTTATGTATTTACATCGTGTAAATATACATTTCTTGAATTGTATGGTG